>JAJMCO010000334.1:0-11983 GCA_030573015.1 Metschnikowia peoriensis | reverse complement strand
GCCAGTCTTAATCTCAATGTGGCCAAATGGGGTGCGGGCGAATCACCAACGAAACTTTTCAATACTTTGGAAGAGCGCCGTGTGGATGTGTTGATCACGACTCCGGGGAAAATCGAGGGTTTGTCGAAACTTACAAACATTCAACGTCCATTTCGGTTTTTCAATCATGTGGAATATTGTGTGGTGGATGAGGCTGATACTCTTATGGATGACTCATGGTTTCTCGATACAACAGCGGTTATCCAGCGGTTTGCCCGCTTAAAAGATCTTGTCATGTGTTCCGCAACAATTCCGCGGGAATTTGAAAAGAGTCTTAAGAAAGTTTTTAAAGAGGAAAAGTCAATCATCCGCATTGTCACGCCACTGATTCACAAAATCCCGCGCCAAATCGCCGTCAAGATTATTGATGCCCAACAGGCACCTTATCATGGCTCGAAAACTAGATGTTTAGCGCAGGCGTTATACGCTATCCACAATGATGGAACTGAGGCCGGGTTTGTTAAGCGAATCATCATTTTCGTGAATGAAAAGAAAAATGTCGAGCCTCTTGTGGAAACTTTGATCACGAAATATGGACATCGATATGAAGATATTGTGGGGGTGACGGGGCGTGATTCTGCAGATGAACGGCGGTTGAAAATAGCCCCTTTTCTCGAACAGGCGGTGCCTTTGAAAGAAGATCCCGACAATAGTCAGATTAAGGTTTTGGTGACGACTGATTTGATGGCACGTGGATTGAACTTCCAGGGCATCAAGAACGTCATTCTTATGGACTTGCCCAAAACGTCCATTGACCTTATCCATCGGATTGGCCGGACAGGAAGAATGCGCCAATCGGGGCGTGTGTTTGTCATTATTGACAAGAAAACCGGCAAATCTTGGATCAAAGGATTGCCTACTGCAATCAAGCAGGGCGCAACCATTGGATAATGAACTTACGATAATTTTCTTTTCTTTTTTAAACGGTATGTTATTTGCACATGCAACGCACAAAGCTGATGACCCAAAAAGATTTTTCAGACGTTAGACTTCCTAATTACATTGAGGAGAGATCTTAGATAGCTGATGTTTGTGCAGCTTCGTGTACTGATATCACATACTAACCAGTCTAGACAAGACAAAAACACAATTTACATGGGACGGAACAAACGAATATTGCAAAAGGTATGTTTTCTTTTTTTTTTTTTTTTTCAGCTTTTCCTGATGAATAAACTTGATTTTGAACGCTTGACTTCCGAAAACTATTGAGGAAAATGTCTTGTTATTTAACAATTATCTGATTGAAAGCTTACAATTATTGTGCTTCTTGCTCAGCATACTAACTTTTAAAGAAACTTGTATATATTACTGCAATACAACAATAGCCTTTGATGGCAACCAAGAATTATAAAGATGATGTAGATTTTAAAAAGTTTTCAAAGATTTCTTCACGATAAGATGGATAGATTTTGAGTCTATTTGGCTGAGAATTTCTTCCGGGGTGTCTAGTGAAAATCAAGCTTATTCCAAGTTATCAAGAAAACCAATAAAAAACCTAACAGTTCTCAATGTATGATACTCGAAGTTTTCAGGCCACAGATAACCAAAATGTTGTAGTATTCTTTCATTATTGCCGGAAACATACTAAGTGACCATATAATCTTTTTATAAGTTCAAGATTACAGACTGAATGAGCCCTTGCGCTAAATTAATTTTTCCTTCAAAAAATACTGAAGGAACCTAAACTTTAGAACTTTAATTAACGAAATTTTACCACAAGAAACATAGTAGTGAGCGCCAATCTTCACAATTTTCGACTGTGCTGAATCTTTTGATGATCAAAAGTTGAATTTGAAAGTCAGTCACTCATCATAACTTCACTTCACGAAGACCGATGACGAGAAATGTTACAACAAAGACTTTAGAGAGAGAAGAAGATGAAGAGGCGATAAGAGGACACCCGCATTTGTGTGGTCAGAATTCAACTAGAAATATATCGTTCATTATTGAGAAGAAACAATCTTTGTCGCAACTTTTACTCCCCCATTCTTAAAAAGCCGAAACTTGTAAACTTATCAAAATGTTAATTGCAAAAAAGAATAATATGTTGTTAAAATGGGTCGCGGTCGTCGCAACTCGCCCTCTTAACTTATCTCAAACTTTAACCCTACTTGTCTGCCAATTACGTGAATCATTCAAATCCTTCACTACTAAAAACAATGTAAATATTGAAATTCTTTTAAAAAACAAAACAAAAACAGAATATCATCAACCTTCACCAATTTCCGTGCCGTCCCAATAATCAATTACGACTCAGTGGTAAAGATCAATTTACGCTCTCTCATGATGTCACCGGCCCAACAAGCCCAGTACCAGCAACAATCGCGCATTATAGAGTACAGTATTGGGTGCGCCTTTCATGAATGCTGACTAAAAAAAACCATGATTCGTCATTCATTTCTTACGTTTGCCCGTCTGCTATCCCAGAAAAAAGCTCCACGGCAAAATTTATACTATAAGATGAGTCAAGGATCGGAAAATTTGCAAAAGCACCTCGATGTGCCCTATTTTGGTAAAGAAGTGGTGAATCGGGTCTCGTTTCTTCGGGAGGACCCGGAATTTATAACGAATGCTGTGTTACATGCGTCCACCCGGTTTATTTTTTATGAAAATACCAATACATTGATTGATGCTTCAGCTGAAAAAGGTGCTGCTAAGCTTGTGATTCTTACAAATGGTGATGAACAATTGACTACTGTTTCCGATACTTCTGGGCAGCGCACGACCCAGGGATTATTAGATCTGAGCCCCGAATGGAGATCTATTGTAGAGACTTGGGCCAAAGAAAACAAGGACCAGGACCCGGAGTTGCGTGCACCCGGAAAGCCAAGTTTCCTTTTCCTTGGGCTCAAAGATGAGAGTGTAGGCCTTGATTTGCCCAGCCTCAAACTGTACGATAAGGAAACGTATCTTGATCATCAAGGAAGATACCTCGGAATCCCTTACTTTGGAGTGGATGTAACAAACTCGCCACAGACTGCCGCTTTAGTGCAGAAACACATTTTGCAGCATAGCAGTACTAAAATTACAAAAGAGGACTTGGTTTACTCCGACGCTCGCAAATATACAATGGCCTTTTCGATGGAAGAATCGGGGCTTTTCAGCCATGGTAAAATGTATTTTGACTGGCTTGGGCGTAACCGGTTCTGCCCAGGATGTGGTTCGAAAGTTATTGGGATTCATGCTGGAGGCAAGCTCAAATGCACGAACGAAAACAAAATTGTTGTGGATAACGAGGAAAAATACGCTTGTCCGGTGAAAAATACGCGTGTGCTGAATGTTTCTTTCCCGCGTACTGATGCGGTGGTGATCACGGCGATCACTAATCGTGAGCGGACAAAGACGCTTCTTTCGTTGGGTAAACGTCATGCCCACGCCAAAATGTATGCGTGCACTGCCGGATTTATGGAGCCTTCAGAAACAGTTGAAGTGGCCACGAAAAGAGAAATCTGGGAGGAAACTGGGGTGGTTTGTCTGGATATCCAGATTCTCATGACTCAGCCTTGGCCATTCCCAGGAAATTTGATGATTGGATGTATCGCCACCGTAGATTTCAACGGACAAAATGAGATTATTCATTTAGGCCATGATCGCGAGCTTGCAGATGCTCGCTGGTTCGACGTGCTGTTTGTCCGGAAATTGATGCAGAAGAGCCCCGATTTGGAGAATCCAGATGGAATCGTTTTGCCCACTGATGTTTCTATTGCATACACTTTGATCAAGCATGTGGTGGATAAGAGCGAAAACAAGCTTTAACGATAACTTACGATTATTATTATTATCTCGATAGGTTCAGGCCACTCTAGTGTAATTTTGCATCGACTGAAGTTTGCTTTTGGGTCTGCATTTTTTATATTTAACATTTAGATAAATAACGGGGAGCTGAATTCTATTTGCTTCCCTATCTCATATGCCAAACATGCAATACTAAACCATTTTCATCTATTCACCTATATTTATTGTAATTCTGGGTTGATGGCTAAATCGTTGTATGCCGTCGGTACTGCATGGGACACGTGGATCTACTAAATAAATTGCCTTACCCCGGAAATCTTCCCCCACCTCATCTTTAGCTTAATTTCCTCCCTGTTGTTCCAATTCCAGCTGCTTCTTTTTTTTTTTCTTCCTTTCTTTGTTTTTGTTTATTCTGTCACTTTTCTTGTTTTTACTGTCTAACCGATACTTCACGATGAGTCCCAATAAATGTCTTGTGGTGGGCCACCGTGGGTTTAAAGGCAAGCATACTGAAAATACGATCCACGGTTTCGAGCGGTGTTTTGAGACCGGCGCCACCATTTTTGAAACAGATGTGTGGGCGACAAAAGACGAGGTTTTGGTCATTTCTCATGACGTCAATACTAAGAGAGTGTTTTGTGATGAAAACGGCAACGAAACCGATTACAATATTCTTGAAACAAACTACGAACAACTTAAACCTTTGCGTACTATCGGCTCGGGAGAGCCATTGATGACCTTTCAGGATGTGCTCCGATGGTTTGTAGAATATGTGAAAGAAACAGAACTTTCGCAATGTAAAATCATGTTGGATTTGAAAAACGCCAACCCACCAAAATTACTCAGGCTTCTTTTCGAGGATATGTTGGCTGTATATGGGGATTTATCGTGGTGGTTTCCACGGATCCAGATTGGAGTGTGGAGCTTACGTTTTGTTAAGTATTTGAATCAGGATGAAGTATTCCAGAATTTGTTCAAAGACATTAAATCATACCACGGATACTCTTTTTTTGATATCTATCATATCTCCTTGAGTTGGCAGGACTCGATGGTGTTTCTTGCTTATAATGAGTATTTGGACAAGCTTGAAAAAGATCGTATCAAATTCAAAGTTGCCGGGGTTTCTCTAATTCATGTTAGCACGTGGTCAACTGATTTTCTTGAAAAGTTTATGCCTGCAGTCAAAATTCAAAACTTGAAGTTGTATACATGGACAATTAACCGTGTGACTCAGCTCCGGTACTTCTGTGCACTTGGTCAAGCTTGGGATCTAGAAGAATATGGTGTGATTACCGATTATCCGGATCTTATGGTCGAAGCTCTCTCTCATGGTGTGATACCGTCAAAGAATATGCTGCAAAATAATAATCAGGGACTGGGACTTTCGATTCCGCTTGGTTTCCAAATTTTCTCATGGCTAGTGGGGATTTCCATGTATTTTGCCAAACCAGCACAGCTTTCTGGAACCACACTGTTTGAAACCCCGGTTTTGCCTCAAGAAAAGCTATGCGTGAAGCCGAAATTAGGCACGAAGATTTTTGCTCTTTTGCAGTCATGGGGTATTTTTTGACTCCCTAAATTGGAACATTACTTTTTGGTTTTCTAAATGGAACTATTTTCACAAAAAAGATATACATCATGTAATGTCTTTAAAAGGGATTCATTACTATAAAAATAAACCAAGCAAAAACGCAAACACAAACACAAACTGAAATAACATAAAACAAACATTACGACATTGACATCCGTGGAGGTGCTTGACATGACCGGCCTGAATGGCTCTGTCGACAAGCTTGACCTTCACCAGCTATAATACACATATAATTATTGTCACAGGGCCTGGTCACGTTTGCCAACTGTGACTTCTGATTCCAGTTTCCATTCAAGTCTCGAGGAACGTTGAACCTGTTTCTTATGGTCTGTTCCATTCTTGTGACTTCCTCCTGTGGGATTTCAAAGGTGTCATCTTCCCAATCCTTCAATATCTGGTAGTATCTGATACTGGGATCAAAAGCAGTAGTGTCAAGCCACTGAATGAGGGCGTTGCGAATTTTATCATTGGGTGGCACTGCTGGATCCAAAACAATTTTCCCATCAACCACCAACATTGTTGAGTTCCCAATGTAATCGTCGCCGTACGATGATAAAAATGTGTATGCTAGCTTATTGGCATTGTCTGGCCATACCGTATCATAAGTATCGAAGAACGTATACATTAACTCGTCTCCTTGTGGAACGCAAAATACGGTTTTGGTATAGAAGCACCAGGACGTAAGTATGGCAAATAGGAGTATCGGAAACATGTGCTTAGCTTTTCTTTAATGAAGGTAAAATAATAGCTTTTCTTTTTTCTCTCAATAACTCAAATACCTCGGTTTTATAGAGCAATAAGACTGATTTTCAATAATTGCTTCTAAACAAGACTACTGCTACTTATAATAATGAAGGTGAAAAATGAGCAATTGTTTTTATAATTTTAATTTTTTTCTTCGCTTTGCTCAAGGCAATGATTCAATTCTCGGTTGCTCCTTTCTTTCCTGGCTCATTCCCACGGTCAGGATTACCCAACAAAGGAGCAATTTAACAGATTTCTCGGCGAGGAAATATGAGTGTTTTTCTTTTCTTCTATTTGTTTGTCTTATTCTCCCAAGAAAAAAAGCAACCAGCTTTGTTGCAAAAATCAAGATTCATTGTAGCCCTGTATCTCGTCTACTAAAACCGCAAAAATCCCTGCTATGGTCTACTTGTTTTCCCCGTTCAATTGACCGGCCTTTTTCATACTTTGCCATATTATTCATGCAGAGATCTTTCTTCGAAAAAAGAAAGAAAAAAAAGTGAGTAGTAAAATTCTTTCCGGTTTATTTTGGGTGAAACGAGGTTTTTGAGAGATACTTTGCCCGATCGATGCGTGTTTAGGGTAGTCCTCTATTGAACCTTATGATGCGTTTAATACGAAATTAAGATCGGCAGCTTGAATATCATTGAAACATTGAACAAAGATATTTTTTAATATGTTCGAAATTGACAAAAACATGGCTTAAACATAAAACTGGTTTGTCGTTATTTCAACGCAATAAACCTTCTCAGAAAAGAACGATAGCATTGTCAAACTTCTCACATTAGGACAATCACGTCACCCAATAATTTTTTATTGGAATTGTAAGAAGGTGAAAATGTGAAAATGTGAAAATGCGAAACCATGAGAAGCAACATCATTCCCAAAGTTTTTTTGTTTTTTTGTTTCTTCGGCCGGGCGACAGAAGATTTGCGGTTAGGAACATTTGCGGGAAGAAGAAGCATATTTTTGGAAATGTCCTCGATGGAATTGACACCCACGAAACTACAACATTTTTCATGACAAAGCTGAGGGAAAAGAAGAAAAAATCAAATGAACAAAAAAAAAAAACAGAATTCAATTGAAGAATGCCGGGTCAAGGTCAAAAGTAAAGCAATGGTAATATGAGGCAAATTAGTAAATGGTCTGATATTCACGAAGGCTCTTTGTCAAATAGTAAAGCACTAGACGTAGAAGAGGTACTAAAATTGTTCAAAAACTCGAAAATTTACAGATGAACTATTGAAAAAGTCAATGCAGTTCAAAAATTTTATTAAAAGTTTTCTCCGGTATGTGTTTTATCACTGATTCACTACTGTTCACGTCAAATTAACTTTTCACTAAGCTAGCTTACCTCGGCCCATAATTACATTTTCAGTGCATTAGTTAAAACTTAACATCAAAGCACGCGCACCAGACTCCACAGCCCATCATCTTCTAACATTTTAAACAGCATCTCTCTACCTCCAAACATTTATCTTCAAACAGACGCAACTTCATTGCAAAAAAAAAAAAAAGAAGAAAAGATCTGGCTGGTTGAAATTTTCTGAAAAATCTTTCACCATGTTTAGCTCGCTCCTACCGGCCCCAAAACATTGCACCCACCCCACAATAAAAGTTGTGCTACGCAAACCGGCCCCAAAATCTAAGGCATTGGTTGTTTCCAATTCTACCTCGGATATAGATACAAAAGTACCACATTCACTGGGTTCTAAGGGAACTCTTTCAACGCTTCATCTTGATGAGAATGGGCAGGTTGATTATAGTAAAACGATTGCGGCCTCTGGAGGAAATCTTTCTGCCCAAACATCTTACGAAGATACGATTCCATTGAAAGTTAGATATCCAAATCTCCGCCACCATTTCCCGCGATATACGCTAGAAACTTGTCCCGATAATACACTTCGGGACTGTGTTACGGAAACGCAGAAAGTCGTCGATGCCATTTTGACCAGGGCCGAAAACGGCGATGTCTCTAGCACAGACCCCAGTTTTGTTACTTTTACACCAAACTCTATACTGGATACCGATGGCCGAGGCAGAACACTTGAGATCCGCAATTATAAAGAAGACCCCATGCTCCCTCCGAAGTTCAAGCTTCGAAAAAACCGTGAAAAGGAACCTTCGCCGCCTCCTCCAATCCTTAAAGCTGCACCTACGGAGAAAATCACGAAAGAAGTCAAAGATAAATGGCATATTCCTTCTGCAGTGTCCAACTGGAAAAATAACCAAGGGTTTACCATTGCTTTGGATAAAAGAGTAAATGCTGCCAGTGGAGGCAGTATTGAACAAGGGCCCTCACTCAATATCGAGAAATTTGGCCAGCTTTCTCTGGCTTTAGAAAGTGCCGATAAACAGGCCCGAGATGAGCTTGCAGTAAGAAACGAACAGCGCAAACAACTTGCATTGAAGGAACAAGCAGACAAGGAAAAACGGCTCAAGGAACTTTTGGAGAAGTCGAGACGTCCACCTCCTGGAAAACGAAGTGGTGATTATGATAACCGTGATCACAGTAGAAAGAAATACCGGAACTCGTGATTACAATTGTATTTTTTTTTTTTCTAAGTTCTTTTTTTTCTTTTTTTTTTGTTTGTTTTGCGTTTTCCGTTTCTTATTGTAGACTAGTCCCATTAATATGTTAATAAACTATAAATAGTCTGAACGTCGTTACTTTTTGCCCCTTCTGCCCCGTGGCTTAGCCTTATCTCCTCCCTCATATAAGGATTTATCAAACTCGTCACGAGCAGTACGGTTGACCCATTCGATGACCCTTGTGATTTGGTTTTCCGATACTTTGGCGGCCAAATTTTCCGTCAACTCACCCTGCAACTGCTCGAGTTCCTCTAAAGATCCAGACTTGATTGTTTCTCCCGTAGTCTTTTGACGTTTATTGGACCCATTGGCGACTCTTCTGTTTGGCCTCTTTCTGGGTGCAACATCATCTTCACCACTTTCCTCTGCCTCCAACTCATCGATTTCACCACTGCGGTACTTCTTAATTCGGGCTTCCACGGCCTCGAGGTTCTCTTCGAGTTCCACCTCTTCCTTTGGAAGTTTATCCAACCAAAGTGCTGCTCTGCGTGCAGTTATACTGGCAGTCATACCTTCTCTCACACGCAAAAACTCTTTGCGCAATAACGATTCACGCTTACCCCAAGGGTTAAGCCATTTGATCAAATTGTCCACATCTTCAGGTTGGTCAAAGTACCTCCATTGTGATCCCGAAAAAAGCGGCACTGCCTGTTCTTCGATAAGCTTTCTCTGAACTGCCGAGAGAGACCCGACATCAAAGTCCTTGGGCAAGCCTCCATGTTTGTCGATAATCTTTGTGGAGTCAAGGAACTCAATCGCATTTTGAGAGAATTTGATTCCCTTTTTCTCTGCCTGCGTGACTATCGCTGGCGGTATTGAGCTGAAATCCAACTCCCTTAAAGAGTTTCCCACATGTGTCGTTTCTTGAGCTTCGGATATTTCTGTAGATTTAACACCGTTACCATTAGAAGATTGCTCTTTTTCTAACTTGATCTCGTTTTCTCCTTCTTCACCCTCGACAGCATCTATCATCCGATCAATTTCTTCCTGTGGAAGTTTAAGACGCGAAAGAGAATCCATTCCGGTGGGGCCCTGTATCCAAAGACATCCCATGAGATAAGTTTCAGTTTGAAAATCATCTTTCTCGTCCACTTCCTCGTCACTTTCCGGTTCCTGTTGCTCTTCATCCTCATCTCCGCCTCCCGAGTAATGAATGTTGGGCAACCCGTTGTTTTCAAACCACCAGTATCTGTTGAAATGGCGATCTTTTCCAAGAAGTCTGACTCTTTGGCAATCCAACTGCGAGAGCTTCATCTCGACCTCCTTCTTGGAAGACCTTGTTTCCCTGATTTTGGCGATAGATGCTTCACGTGCATCCCATAATTCTTTGAACGAAGGATCAAGCTCAGCAACTTGTTTTTCATATTCCGTCATCTCGTAACCCTTGGTGTTGAGTCTGTGCTTTTTCCTACTAAACTGCGACCAGAGTTTAGGGTTTGTGGTGTTGCTCACTTCTTCCATCAAACGAGTGAAAATATCGGTGTGAAGTTTGTTTGCAGTTTCGACGTGAGATTTCCAGTCACGAAGAACATCAAGCCTGGTACGTCTAAGAATGGTAGAAGCCTCAAGAGACTCGTCAATATAGTTTCTCACCGAGTTTCCATTGACAACAAGAGCAGTCAAAATATGAAGGACCTTCAACCGAAGATCAATTCCCATAAATGTGTAGAATTGAGAAAGCACAGTTGAAGGCGTGGCAGGAGTGATCAGAGAAGGTGCAAGTGTCTCATAAACCTTGTTGATGGTTTCAGAATATTCAGGCACATACTCAACAAGCGAAAGAACGCCCATCAATATGGTGATCCAATTACCGTCTTTGAAATTCCGCTTGCGGAGTCTATCGTGCCATTTCATGCCCCTGTAATTAATCACAGAGTATGCATTGTGTCCATGGTCAACTTCATCTCCGTCTTCTTCGCCGCTTCCGTTTTCGTCCTCGGATTGCTCCGCTTCATCGTCTGCGTCGGCAGTATTTTCAGCGGTACCTTGGGCTTTTTTGGCTTTACGAGGAGAAGGCGACGCAGACTCATTTTCACTGACTTCATCTTCGATTTTAAGCGGACGTGGCTCGTGTTCACTATCAGAGCCCTTAGTACCTTCATCATCTTGGTCCTCTGTTTTCAGGTGTGCGGTGCTCTCGAGAAGCGCCACATCCGAAGGAAGGGTAATTTGTAAACCGGCAATTTTCAGATCATCCGAATTTTTGCTTGTTGCTGGCTCGTTGGAAACGATTAGACCAAGCAATGCACACCAGATCTCGTCCAAAAGCTCACAACGGCCGATTTCTTTCAATTGGTCATCGTTCCAACCCATGGCGCAGAGGAAATCGTCGAATGTAAAAGTGTCCAACTTAAGAATTGAATGATAGATATTGAGAAAAGTCCAGCATTCCAACGCTTCTTGCACTGATTGGAGCGAATCTTTCTGCAAGCCCCGGATTTCTTCTTGTTTCTTGGCCAACACCGCCGTGGCATCTTCAGATTTATCCTTACTCAAATCCTCAATTTCATCCTCCAACTGCTCAATAATCTGCGCATTGAGTGTTTTGGCATTTGCGGGGAGTGCTAATACCGAGGGAGCCGGACGGCAGTTTTGCAAGTCGAACGATAAATGCAAATCCTCAATGATCGTTTTTTTCGAAGGCTGGAACGAGGACGAAGTTGTCTGGTCGTTTTTCTCAAGCTCTTCTTTGATTTGAGTAGGTAAATGATGAGTTGGAAACCGTTGTCTAACTTCGGTTTTCTCCCTCGATTTTGCAGCATTTCCATTCTCAACCACAGGCGTGCCTTCGGCAGTATTGGCCGCAGCATTGGCCGCATTTAGAGCAGCCTTAATCTTGAGTGCTGCCCGGCCACGCGGTTTCTTCACTTTTGGAACCTCCAGCGCCTCAAGTGCCGGCGATGGTGAGTCTGCACGCTCGTCACCTTCATAAAGAACTTCTCCCGTGGGCGTGAGATGCTCAAATTGCTTGAGATCGTCGGGAAACTCGCTAGGAATCCGGTATTTCTTGGCATATTTCTCCTTTACTACCCAAGGAGCACCAACTTTATGCGAGCGAGTCACGGTAAGTTTGACGTACGTCTTCACAAGCCACTTCGTGAAGTGGTTGCGGTCACGTGAAATCTGCTGGTTGGTGGCGATGATTTGTGTGTTGTCGCCCAAAGTCGATACAAGATATTTCGTGTCAGAGGGGTTACTATACTGCACTTTTTCCCGAATAACGCCCCGTTGTTTCACGGAGGACATGTACAGTTGCGGCGGCTCTTCTCCTGCAGCGGCGGC
>JAJMCO010000333.1:0-11989 GCA_030573015.1 Metschnikowia peoriensis | reverse complement strand
CAGAAAGCACTTGGTCTGAGCCTTCAGAGTGAAGGCTGGGTTTTCTATTGTGTATCATGGCAAATTTGTTATATGCAAAGCAAAGTGAGCAAAAGACAAGCGAAAATCAAAACAAATGTTATAATGAAAATGCAAAATCAATCGCCGTCTTTAATAGATGGAGGTATTTGTCTGCAAAATCCCAACAAGGTTGCAAAAATTGGTATGAGGTTTAGTGAAATAGATCAATATTCTTGCAGCCGTGAATCTAAAAGATATGTCTAGCAGTCAACTTATTTTGCTGTCAAGATATTCTTTCCCTTGTGATATGATCCCCGCTTTTTTCTTTCGAAAAGGAAATTCCAGCAGCTCGAACTTGGCACGCTGAACATATTTAATAGTCACGAGACCCGGTGATGCCCTGCGGCATTCGGCCCGCTTATATGCCGTACACGCGGCGAAATGAATACGGCCGCGGAGCTGGGAGTGCAATTAAGAAAAATCGCGTGAGGAAGTAGTCCGCGAGGCATACGGCTGAACAGCCGGTGCCGGAATGTTAATTGAGTGCATGCAGATGATCACGTGAGAATGGCCCGAGGCACTTTTAAGTGAATTTTGATTAATGAAGATCCATATAGGGATTGATCAATTCGTGATCCAGCCAAATCGGGTTCAGATATTTCCAAAAACAGTGTCGCTTGTATGTAAAAAAGAAAAAAAAAAACTGTTTTTTCGTTAAAATCACGTTCGATAAATATACAATATAAAACTTAAAGTCCTTAGGTATTGGAATGTCCGCTGAGTCCCGGAAATTGTTTCTGGAGTTATCACTCATGTAGAAGATCCTTCTAAAGCTAAAATGAGCCATTTCTTATGAAAAGGAAAAAAAAAAAAAGAATTAACTCCCTCTGGTAAAAAGTTTAGTCCCTCTTTGCTTGAAGATCAGGCAAGGCGAGTGGCTTCACTGTCAAATACGTGTTTTGCGAATTAGCAATACCGGCATATGCATTATACCAAGCAACAAATGCCGTAATAATACCAAACACACCAGCCGCCTTTTTCACTGCGCCAGAGCCATTGAATTCAGAAATCAATAGAAGCAAAAACGTGATACTCAAAAAGAAAAAAAGCAAGAAAAACGCAAGCGTGGACTTTAACGTCATCACGGTAAGGAAAAACGTAAAGATAAACCAGCCGGTAAGGAATATTCCAATTGCGTACGCCAATTCTTTTTTATCAGTTCCATAGGCCGAAACAATGCCGAAAGAGTCCACTTGAATTGCCGCCCACGAACACCAAAAGCCAGCATACGAAGACAACGCAAGCCCACCAAAAGTATTGGCCACGGCCAACTCAAACATGCCGGCAACAAACTGTGCGGCACCTCCGTAGAAAAACGCTAAGCCCACAACGACATTAGGGACGGTCACGCCGCGACATCCGGTGTTGATCAACGATAACACAAACGTAGTTAAAGCAAATGCCGAAAGCCCGAGAGGCGCGGGGTTTGCCAAGTTATTTCTGGGTGTGGGGGCCAGGCCGGGATTGAAATCACCACCAAATGCCGATGCAAGGTCTTTTTTCAAAAACCGCTCGTTGCCAAAATGTATGAACTGATCGTCATGAACAACTCGGGTCACGTGGCTGGACTGTTCGGGTTCACGACCCCGGAGAGTATGGCTCTGTGTTTGTTGTGCTTCCAAGTCTGACATTTGTGTTTTTGTTTTTCTTTTGTGTTTTTGTTAGAAAATCTGAAGTGAGATATTCTTCTAGAAAATGCTCACTAGGAATATTCGAGCACGGTAAAGTTTATGGGAAAAGGACGCAAAATGGTAATTACCAGGTGTTGGCACTGCGATGGGTCACGTTACTCAAATAGCAAGGACCAAAAAGTCTGAGTGAAGTTTTGCGTAAAAAAAAATGGAGTGCAAAAAAAAAAAAAACTTTAAGGTAAACAGAAAAATGATCTAACTGCAAATTCTGTATCCTTATTATCTTTTATATCAGGGAGGTGAAAATTGGGTTATATATAGTGACGGAAGACGCTACACAATGCGTGTGGGGGAGAGAGAATTTTCCCTCACCTTATATCCGCTGCAAGATCCGAGGGTCCGGATCGTGACGCGAGTCTCATCGGGCGGGTTTTCGAGGGAAAATGCCCTCGGAACTACTCTTCTGGCCACTCAAAGCGTAAGTAAAATTCCGCGCACGGGAAGCTCGTGCAGCGCTGCGATTGGTGACAACACACATGGGCCGGAACTCATGCGGCCGGCCAACTGCCGCGCATGACGAATATCGACTCCCAGAAAAAGGACAAGAAAATTTCTGTATATAGAGAGACTGAGCTTGACAATATATACGGTGTCGTGTGGACATAAGAGGAAGAAAATAGACTAAAGTGAGGGAAAAGAATATGATTCAGGGATTTCCTTATTACCCATAACACCAAACTTAATGGGCCGAAGAATTCCCCGAACACCTCGGAATTCGTGTCATAACGCCGAACCGAAGCCCAGGGCTCTGTTTCAGTTGGCCCCGGAAAAGGTGTGAAATTTGTGGGGTAGATCACGTGAACCACACATACGGAAGACGCGGTGTGCTGAAATTTCGGACTTAAATACACCTTTTAAATCTTAAAGCTGGCGAGCCTCTATTCTTATTGTTCGGACTTTTTCTCCGTTCCCTTTTCTCGGGCAAAGAAAAAAAAAGTTACAATATAAAAACAAAAAAGGTATGCTCACACCGGAAAAAAGTGGAGAAGGTCCGGATATGGACGACTCTTTTTAATTTCTAGCGCCCGCACATTCCTGGTGTCCCTTGTTCTTTTTTTCATTTTTATGAAATTCTTTACATCTTATTGTTCGATAATGAATAGAGTTGGGGAATTTAGAAATATCAACCCCGACTTACATTTGACGGCACATTGGAATTTCATATTAAGTAGTGACATCAGTTTGTTTACCCCTCAAAAAATACTTTTTTCGGGTACCGAGATCGCCAGTTCAAGGAAATTGCAACTATATTCAATCCCTCAGTTTCATGTTCATATAAGTTGATAATTATAAAAAAAAAGAAAGAAAAAAAAAACAGTAAGGAGCTATTTGCGCGTTGGAGAAATATTCCAGTTTCGCTATTAAGCCGGTTTTGCAGAAATAATTCTCAATTCATAGGTTCTACTAACAAAGATTTCCAATTGTGTCAAACATTCTTCTTCGATTCGACCTCCTCATCCCGGAGTTTCTTCACTGATTTAAAAGCCTTCTCTTGCTTGAAATGCCGCTGAACCCCCTTTTCAATCACCCACACTGGTGCAAGCCATCGCAAAAGATGTAGTAAGTAGGCAGCAAACCCACTATAGATGTTGAATCCATAGTCACTCGTCTGACAGATTTTATTGCAAACGTCTTTCGCATACAGCCAAGCACTGACGCTTGTTCTTGGGTTTCTGCTCATTTCTTTGCTTGCAAGCAAACTTTCATAAACTTCCTTCGTGTCGAAGAATCTGGATAAATTCGCCAGTGTTGCCTGGTCAGCAATTGCTGTATTAACACCTCCAGTGATTACACTGTGAACTTTTACTCCCAAGGGCCGCATTTCACCGCGTAATACAAAAGCATAATGGTCAATGGCGGCCTTGGATGCACAATAGGCGCCTGCCCATGAGAGGGGCACTTTGCCAGCAACCGACGAAGTAAATATGATTGTGCCCCGTGCATTTACCACCATTTCACTAAAGTACTTGGTCACGTACATGTGGCCCAAGACATTCACATCAAAAGTCTTTTTTAATAACGCGTCATCTGCATCAATAAGCGGACCACCCAAGGGACAAATACCTGCGTTATTGTAAAGAATATCTAGGTGATTACCAGTAATTGTTTTGACTTGTGTGGCTGCGTTTTTCACCTGGAAAACATCGGTGATGTCACATTGAATTGAAATGAGGCCGATTTCCGCTTCCAAAGGCTTCATGCTGGCCATATCGAAGTCAGGTGAGATGCCAATTACTTTATACCCTCGCAGGTGGAATTCTTTAGCTAAAGCATATCCGATACCTGTACCAGCACCAGTGATCACAGCGTACTTCATTTTTTTAGGGTTGGTGCTTTGTATCTCATAAGCAGGCTAGATTATTGGGGATGGATTTACAAAGGTATTTATAGAGGAGGAAACTTACATCGGAATAAGAGATTTCCATAGGGTTTGGGATTATCACAAGCCATATTATGTGGCGGATTTCGTCTGCAAGTAATATTCCAACATTACCCTAAATGGTAAAAAAGCGCAGTGTTTAAATTGTGCCTCCACAAGGATTTCCACTCACCCCCAGTGTATCCAAGAATTGGAGAGAGCTAATTGTTAAATAGTGTCAACAGTTGCGAAATTCCAAAACAAAAACAAAAAATAAAATGGTAATAAAAAGATGAAAAGATACAGAAAGGAAAAGAACGGGCAGCCTGGTTTTTAATTACCGAGGTTCCGTTGTCCGTATCGCGCGTCACCTACTGCACCAAAGTTCGAATATGTCCCTTAATAATAACTAGGGTGAAACGTCATCGGACGTTTGAAAGCTACAGTCAGTTAACCCGGCTTTTGCAAAACATTTATCGACGAAAAGAAAAAAAAAAAGGGACTTTATCGGATTTTAGGTTATGATATGGCAAATATCAAATGAATCAAGGGCGCTTCAAATATAGAACCTCAAAGATGCAAGTTCACAATAATTTGAGAATTGACAATTCGGAGGGTAACAAATGGTCAAAGAAAAAATAAAATAGCTGTTCCCATAAAGGAAATTAAAAAAAAAAAAAAAAAAAAACTACACAAATTGTTGCTTTCTTATGGTCTCGCCAGGTCCTCTAATTATTTATGGTCCCAGAATTTGCGACATTCGTCTCGCGTCGCCATAAAAAAAAAAAGAAAATGCTGCGCAACGCACGTCATTTTTACCTAAACGGAACCATTTGTAAACACCCACCACGAGAGAAGTTTGAGGGCCAGGGCTTAAACGCTTTTTATAGAACAAAAAAAAAAAAAAAAGATCAAAGTTGCGCAAGCAAACCTCGCTTTGTTTTGACACCTTTGATCTGAGAACCCTTCTTTACAACAAGTACTTTTTTTTATCCACATTAGACAACAGTCGAATTCAGGGAGATAATTAAAAAAAAACTAACGAATCTTGAAGACTCGTGAAGACAATCGACGACATTCTCTACCCCGAAAGCTTATTCACGCTATAGTTTAAATTTCTACGAGCAAAAGAACAAACAAAAAAACAAAAAAACAAAAATAACACACATTTATCGCTCTTCTGAAATCGTTGACCATGGCCTTTTTCAAGTCGCCCCGCAAAAACGATGTCAATGTTGCTGATATATCGCAATCGTTAGAAAACGTTTCTTTTCTGCTGAACATGATGGATATTGACACGTCGTATAAACTGACTCCCCAGAGACCGGTGTTGTACGAGAAGGAAAACGTGACTCCGTCCAATTCTCCAACAAAACTGGTGCTTCACAACTCGCCGTATCCGAAAAATGTCCGGCCATTTGCTCCACAACTGCAAAACGTAAAATTACACAATAACATCTCCCAGCTCCAGCCGCCAAATGCATTGTTGCCTCTTGATTTTGAGGCACGTGCCAATACGGCCAAGACAAAACGGCTCACTTCAGTGGCACAGCTCTATTTTCTCGATTACTACTGTGACATGTTTGATTATGTGATACTGAGACACGAACGTAGTCGGATGGTGGAGCAACGTCTTCAAAATGACCCACAATATGCGGGGAATCCACAACGGCAGCATTTGGAATGGAAAAATTATGTGGGCCGTGAGCGGGCATTTTTACGTAAACGTCGACTTAAGCCCAAACACCGGGATTTCGAGATGATCACTCAGGTGGGTCAAGGTGGATATGGCCAAGTGTTTCTTGCCCGGAAAAAGGATACCCGTGAAGTATGTGCACTCAAAATCTTGAATAAGAAATTGCTAGTCAAGCTTGACGAAACTCGTCACGTGCTTACTGAAAGAGACATTTTGACCAACACGCGTTCGGAGTGGCTTGTCAAGCTTTTGTACGCGTTCCAGGACCCAGAAAAAGTGTATCTTGCCATGGAATTTGTGCCCGGCGGCGATTTCCGTACGCTTCTCAATAATACGGGATACTTGGTGCCTCCACACGCCCGGTTTTACATTGCCGAGATGTTTGCTGCAGTCAACTCATTGCATGATTTGGGTTTCACCCACCGGGACTTGAAGCCCGAGAATTTCTTGATTGATTCAAAGGGACACATCAAATTGACCGACTTTGGTTTGGCAGCAGGAACAGTGTCTAATGACCGGATCGAGTCGATGCGAGTGAAATTAGCAAATTTGCAGGATTTGGAGAATTACCAGGCACCATCTAAATTGATGTATGAGCGGCAGCAGCTTTTCAAGCAATCGCAGGGCCATCATAACCTTGCAAACTCGATTGTTGGGTCGCCCGATTATATGGCACTCGAGGTGTTGGAAGGTAAAAATTACAATTTCACCATTGACTACTGGTCTTTGGGGTGCATGTTATTTGAAGCACTTTGTGGTTATCCGCCATTTAGTGGTCTGAAACAGGACGAAACCTACTATAACTTGAAGAATTGGAAAACGGCATTGCGGAGGCCTCAGACCAGAGATGGCCGTTATGTTTTTAGTGATCGCACATGGCAATTGATTATTCGCTTAATTGCTTCGCCTTCAAGCAGATTACGTAACTTCAAGCAAGTGCAAGCTCAGCCATATTTCAATGATATTGCTGACTGGCCTCATCTAAGACAACGTTCGCCGCCATTCACTCCACAATTAGACAATGAAGAGGATGCAGGATACTTCGATGATTTCGAGGATGAAGAAAGTATGATGAAATATAAGGATGTTTTTGCCAGGCAAGAGCAAAATGAGACGCTTTTAGAAAACTCGCAAGCCAATAACGGGCGTCGTTCCGCTAACCACAACAACTTTATTGGGTTTACTTTCAAGCATAAGTCGAACCCAAACAATAAGTTCCAGAATGGAGAAATCAATCTTTTGGGCGGTGGTGGGCCCGGTGGAGCGTCTTTAAGAAGACTGCCCTTTGGTGGAAATTCACTTAACCCGTTGGCCACCCTTTACTAGAGCTTTTGCAGATTTAGATTGATATTATGTTAGTGAATCCAGTTGAGTTACTTAATATTTGAGAGATGATATTGTAGGCTGTACATGTGGCCAGATTTAATGGTTTTGTTGTGAATGTATAGTGATTAACTATATAGATTAAATTGAATACTTTTCCTTGCTCTCAACCAAAAGCTTACTCTAAGTTGCCTTCACGTTCTTCGATGTTCATAAATGATGGAAGAAGAAACACCGTAACGTTATATATTCAAATCTATCTTTTATATATATATATTTTGTCTACTATACAAGAAATCACGAGGCCCATACAAAATCATCCTGGACCAAGTTCTCCACAAACGGTCTCTGAGCCGCCGTGTGGACTTTTTCGCAGTACTGGCTGGCAGTTTCCACCACAGAAACAAGCGTGTTGTCATCAAATGCACCGTTGCTTTCCACCAATAGAAGTTTGGATGCCTTTTGGTCCCGGATATCAAAGCACACGACGTGATGGCTCGAGGAATTTTGCAAGTTTGCCAATGAAGGGTCAGTGACGATATTTCCCGTGGCGTCTACGGCAAGTGATGCCGAGGCAAACGAGTTGTAAAGTGCTATGTTGGCATTTATAAGGGCAAAATACGCACAATTGATCGCTGCACTAAGTTCATTGCCACTGAATTGAGCGCCAGATTTCGCCGTGTCTCCACCAACAGCAACGGCTCCGCTCAAATCCACGTCGGTGGCCAAGAATTGTACGACAATCTGGATAAACTGACGGGGATATTTAAACCGTACAATTGCCAGTTGAAGCACGTTGCGAAGAAAATCTTCCAAGGCCTTTTCACGCGTGGTGGAAACGCCTCGACTGGGCCGCACAATGATTTCTAAGCTGGCCTGTGTCGGCAACTCCTGTCTGATTTTCGGCTCAATAGGCCCAGTTACAGATACAATTACTGAAGTATTTCCTGCTGTGAGTCTGGCCAGCCCATCGACCTCGGTGAGTCCCGCATGTGACACGCTAAAAAGTTTGCTCATGATGGAAAAAAAAAAAAGAAAATGGAACTGTGTGAAGTGACGTACAATAGAATAAAAAAAAGAAAGAAGTTTGGAAGAAAGAAATCTGTAGATCCGAAAATAACCTTTTAAGTTTTGAGAAGCTTTCGCTCAGTGCACTGAATTACAACGAGCGATCGATCGATCAATCGATGCTCATCTTTTCTCTTTAGGAGCGTCACGTGACAACATAATCATATTGGTTCGCACTGTCGCACTTGGACTGCAAGTTTACATTTCTCTAAGAAGACAAGACAGATAGCTTCAAGCGAGGAAAAATTTCCATCATCTTTCTGTTTTTCTCACTTTTTTTTTCTTCTCAATATTCCCTCATGGATTACGGAAATGCGTTGATGCAAGATTTCGATAGCGAGAGCGATTCGGACCACCTGATTGTGGAAAACCATGGTCCTGCATTCAATGCAGAAGAGGCCCTGGTTCCGAATCTGCTTCAAGAATTGCTTCAGCAATCAAAAACTGCAAATGTGCAGACAAAATTGCAGCAGCTCGATGCCTTGGGGGATGTTTCCAGTGAAGAGATTTCCAAGGTGAAACCTCTTATCCCCCAAATACGGACGGAATTAGCAAAATACGCCAGTTCCATCGATACAGAGTATATGGATCTTATTGCTAGTATTAAGCAGCAAGAACACAGTGAAGAGTATCAATTTCTAGTGGAATTGAGCGATTTGCCGCCTCTTATCGTGGACGAGATCCGGGGTGTACAAAGGTATGTGGCTGCCCGTTATAAGGTGGTTTTCCCCGAGCTCGAAACACTAATTCCTAGTGCTGTAGATTATTGTCGTGTAGTGCTTGAAATAGGCCAGGACTTGGTCGATATTCGGCAACATGAGCCGAGCCTAAAACAGATTTTAGCGCCGGAAAAAGTCCTCACGGTGGTTATGGCCGCTCTTCAGCAATATCCCAATTCTTTCACGCTTAGTGAAGACGATATGGCGGGCATTTCCAGTGCGTGCCGTATTTGTCTTGAACTCCACGAATTTCTACAAGAAGTGCTGGGGTTTATTTCAGCCAAACTAGCAAAATATGCGCCAAACGTTTCTGCAATCATCGGCCCCGTGGCCACCTCGCAACTTTTGATTGCAACAGGCTCTTTGGTACAATTAGCACTGACCCCAGCGTGCAACCTAGCGTCTTTTGGAGTACGTGACCTACTGTCCCAGCAAAAGGGCCGCCACAATTCCGGGTTTGTGCGTGCCACAGGGTACCTTTACCATTGTCCTTTAGTAGTAGGGCTCCCTCCAGAAATCACCAAACAGGCGCTTCGTATAATCGCGGGGAAAGTCATTTTGGCCGCACGTATTGATGTGTCGCGAAGCAGCGTCGAAGGAGAAATGGGCCATCGCTACGAAACGGAAATCCGGGCCAAAATCGATAAGTTACTAGCGCCACCTGAACTCACGGCAACTAAGGCGCTACCGGTCCCGAAAGAACAAAAGCTGAAGAAGCGTGGTGGGCGCCGGTTCCGCAAAATGAAGGAACGGTTCCAGATGTCGGAACTCCGCAAGGCACAGAACAAAATGCAATTTGGGCAACAGGAGCAATCTGTTGTCGATGGATTTGGTGAAGAAGTGGGGTTGGGCATGAGTCATCAGGCTGCACATATTCTGGCCAACCGCAATACTGATGCTCGTATGTCAAAGGCAATGGTTGGCCGTTTGCAGCAGCAGAAAGCGCGTGAGACTTTGGACACAATAGTGTTGATGCCTGTGGCTGAAAAACGGGCCCGTGAACAAGATCAGGAGGAGGATACCACATGGGGTACTATGAAACGGCAACGTGTGGATAAGGACGAGGACGAGGACGCGATTTGAGGGATTTTGTAGTGTTCTTTGTTTTCCTTTTCTGTTTGTCCTGTTTGGTGGGTGTTGTAATCATAACTCTGCTTACTGAGTCAGTGCATTCTGTCGCAGTATATGAATGTCGCCATTTGATACCAAATTTGGTGGAAATGTGGCGAAAATCTTACCCAGACCGTGCTTGAAAGTTCCCGAGGCTTTCTCAACTATCCGGTATTGTGATATAATTTGGTGTGATTGAGAATGATGTTCTTGAAGTGGAATACTACCATGAGGTTCAGAGGAAGAAAGGTCCTAGAAATTTATGTTTCGTTTCGTGCTGACAAGTACATCGCTCAGTACGGGGTATTACGGCAGCATACACCCTCTAGCCTTATGTCACATCACTATTTCAAAATAGCCACTGTAACATTATTCATGCGTGATATCGTTGAGTTCATAAGGGGTGAATATAAACCAATCATCTCGATTTGGAAGAAGATTTTAAATAAGCTTAAGAGCATTGCTACTTGGTTCTGAAAAGCGTCTTGTCATAAAAGAAATGAAGGGAAGGTTGATAGGTCCGAAACCACTCACCAGGAAAAAAAATTGAAATATCGTGCTTCTTCACAAACAACTTGCACGTGCAAAGCCGTCCTAGTGATGAAGAAGATAAGATAGAAATTGTTTTTTTCCTATTTTAAGATTCATCTTATTATAGGGCATTAGCTTCAAGTGTCTCGCCCACTCTTTACTAACAAAACTAAACTATAGAATACATATAATAGATCGCATATCTACTGCAGGTGCCTCCACTAAACCAACTAAAGTTGATGCTCCAACTCTCTCATCAGCTTTTACCCTGCTTTGAGATTCATGCCCAAAAATGTCCCGTGCACACTAATGACTTCTAATTTTTGTCATCGTCCGAAAGAACTTTTTTGACCAAGAGAGAGAACTGCAAATTAACGAATGAAGAAAAAGACAAACTGTCAGGCTCGAGTGGGTATTGTTATCTGCTAATGCATGATTTTCATATGTAATTTAACCTAGTCCTTTTCCTACTTATTAAAGCAAAAGGGAAAGGGCTTTATTTAATGTTTTCATAGTAATAACTCCAAGAGACGAGTTGGCAAACCTTGGCCGAGAGAAACTAATCCAAGACAATACATTGTAGCATACTAAGCCGATGACAAGGGGGCCCTAGCATAAATAGAATAATTTTCTTACGTTATTTTCGAAAAAAATTCCATCTTCATAGCAGACTTTTCAATGCAACATTGCACTATTATTATTCTCATCCAAGTGTAATGTTCCCCTTTGGATACAGCAGTTGGCGCTGGAACATGATGCCAATAAGGCTGTTGCTACACTTGACGATCTTCATTCAGGGACCGGAAACTTAAAGTCAATTTGAAGCGGACAAACATGACAAACATTCCAGGGTTTTCCGCATCTTCACATGGTGGCTTGAGGGGAAGAGGCCGAGGTCTTGGAGGCATGGGAGGAGGCCCCAGATTTTCTCCCTATTAGGGCCGTTTAATCTGAACAAAAATGAAGAAAAAAGAAAGTTATTTGGATAATTTGATGTGAATCATGAATCGCCTTTAGTTTTTCTTTTATGTTTTTTTGATGGACTCTTTGGATGAACCTTGGATTACTATCATGTGCTTTACCATTCCACTTCTATCTCTTTTAATATTCTCTTGAATAACGGCCTATAAATATAAATATATATATAAGTACATCCATAATTTCAAAGGTTGTTGCAAATCCGCTGATACCCAAGCAACCGAAAAAAAATTCGGGATTCTCGGTTGCTCTCGCTTTAGGAAATCCTTCAAACAACTGATAATTCGGCAGCACTCGTATCCAAAACCTAAATCGTTCTATAGATCGAGCAGTGTTGCGTATTGGGTTTCCAAGCGATCAACTTCGATTGGGGAGGCAAGGAGAAAAACCCCCAGATTTTGCAGCTAAAAGCCACTGGCTAACTTAGCAGTACCGTCCTTTTGATTTTTCCTTC
>JAJMCO010000332.1:0-12033 GCA_030573015.1 Metschnikowia peoriensis | reverse complement strand
GGAGACCCCCGAACTGAAACGAGCTGAAACACAATGGTGTTACCCCACAGGACGGAGACCCCTGAATTATTATATAATGATCTGGCTTTCCCCATATTTTGTATGAGAAACCAGCGGTTATTTAGTCTAGTTAATATATTATTAAGTATCATACTCGCCTGACTAGCCGCTTTGGAAGATCCCGGACGAACCCTAGCATCTCATCCAAAGCGCAAGTGGTTTAGTGGTAAAATCCAACGTTGCCATCGTTGGGCCCCCGGTTCGATTCCGGGCTTGCGCATTTATTTTTCGACTTTTCTGGCTTACTTTTTGCATTTTATTAATCAAATTAGTAGATGCTCAATGTTTTGCAGCTATTTTGAGGCTTGGCTTTTTATGTCTGAGGCTGATTTAAATTATTTGTGCGAACTTTAAACGGAAGGTAGTGCACATTGTTTATAAGAAAAGTTCACTTGACCAATTTTGGGATTCGATTTTGGTAGAGCGATAGATTGGGGATTCTGTTTGAACTATCAATCTTTTAGACTTTATCAATAGTTATATGAGAAAGAGATTTAAATATCAAGATCAGATCTCGTTATTAACTGGTTTTTTACTCACACCGAAAGAGTGCGAGGAAGTCAGTTTGATTATAATTAATCACATTAATAATTAGGCGACTCCCAAACGAAAAATAATTGGCAGATGTGTATAAGCATATTTTTTCTAATAATGATTTTTTTTAAAAAGATATCTGCAGGAGTAGATGGGATACTACTGGTCTGTCTCCAGCAGAGAGCTTATCGAGCTGCAAAAAAAGAATGTCTCTCTTCTCCGTAGAACGAGATAGTATTTTTATTTTTTTGACTTTCATAAGCAGAAAATGAATAATCATTACCACAAATCCCAAGAAATGCTAAATCATACATATCCTTATTATGTCAAAGGATGTTAGGAGAATTTCAGATGCACGATTGATCTTCTGCATTCTCACTTTGTTTCTTTTTACATTTATCCTTTTGTGCCCCGCGAAGAAACTACATTTCTTTTTCCGCATTTACCCCGCTTTTTCCAGAAATATATAAATCTGCGTGATTCCGCCCTTTTCCTATACCCGAGAATTTCTCCAACTAATTCTGAAACGGCAACACAAATCTTAAATTCGATATTGGCTCAATTTATTTTCTACGGTAAGGACACACACACGTATTCAGCAGGCGCTAAGGTCGCTGGTCGTTTCTCGCACACTGACTCACATTATGTGCACGTCGAAGTGCGTGCTTCGGGATTCAAATCCGGTCTCTAGTCGCATCGAGGACAATATGAAGGTAAACACGAAAATTCCAGGACGGGCTTTACAAAAAAAAAATTAAAAAAAAATAGTAACAATAAAAAAGCAACACCAAAATGGAATATAGCAATACTTATATTGATGAAGGCGATATGCCGCAGTTAGAAGACGAGCAAAACACAAGCACGGGCATTTCTCTGCAGTACATACACCATGAAAACGGAGTGTCCGAACTCGGGCCTTCTGTTTCTACTCAACATCATCCGGTGGTGGATGAAGAAGAGCTTTTGGCGGCACAGGAGGCGGCAGACGCAGCTGTTGCACAGCAACAACAACATGGAACTCCAGGGGGTGTTTTCAATAATGTGGGACAAGGACTTGCCGGGAAAAACCGGGACATGATGATGCAATATTGGCAGGAGACAATCAATCTGATTGAACACGATGAACACGATTTCAAAAACCACCAGTTGCCGCTTGCACGAATCAAGAAGGTGATGAAAACAGACGAGGATGTGCGTATGATCAGTGCCGAGGCGCCGATTTTGTTTGCCAAAGGTTGTGATGTGTTTATCACTGAACTTACGATGCGGGCGTGGATTCATGCGGAAGAAAACAAGCGTAGAACATTGCAGAAATCCGACATTGCCGCTGCTTTGACGAAAAGCGACATGTTTGATTTTTTGATCGACGTGGTGCCACGGGAAGAGGAAAAACCGAAAAAGTCGTATCCGACTCGGCCTCCCGACACGTTTTCTGCCCATCAAGCGCCGCCTCTGCAGATGCTCCATGGTCTGCAACAGATGCACCAGATGCAGCAACAGCCTCAGCCGCCTCAGCCTCATGTCCGGGCGCCTCCGCACCTGCAAATCCCCACTTTGGGCCAGCATCAAGGCCCTCTCCCAGGCCAATTACCTCAGGCAATGCACCATGGGCCTCGCCCGGCGGGGATCCCTCAAACGGCGTTTACACAACCAGAACTCCCGCTTCCCAATCGGCCCCTGGCGTCTTCTGCTCGAAATTCCCACGAGGACCATGTTCCAACTATAAATACTCTCCCACAACAACAACAGCAACAACAACAGCAACCTCATCAGCCACAACCACAAGTACAAGTACAGACACAAGCACAGACCCAAACACAACAAACACAACCCCAAAATGTACAGGAAATGGGTGCTGTGCCAAACCAGGCTCATTTGCATGGTCCGTTGAGGCCAGAATCAGCGGCCAGAAATCATGTGTATAATATGCTGCTGACACAGGATCAGCCACAGGCACAAGGGCAAACACAAGTGCATGAAACAGAGAACTTGAAGCTGGGTACACAGCCAATAGTGGAAAACACAGGCAAAGACGTGGAGCAGGTGCAGAAAGGCCCAGGCCCAGGCCCCGGCCCAGGTCCGTTTTATGACAACTACTCTTCCTACGGGAATAATTTTTAGGGCAATATGATTTATGCCTACGCCTTCTGGAAATCAGAAATATTCAAGTTTAAACACTAAATTGTCTTGCTTGCGTCTTACCAAATATGCTAATGACAGTTGCAACAATTGAAGACTACTGCGAAAAATCCGGCACGGCTGTTGTTCTGAGAAACATGGGCCTTTTCCAATCATTGGAATCCTTTAGTTTCATCAGGTTTTTCTCAAGAACTCAAGAAAAGAAAAATGAAAGCATGAGAATAGAAAAACAAGACCCCAGAATTAATGAAGAAACAAGCGTTTTGGATTTTTTTAAACGTTCTTGATAATTAATCTTTTTTACGAATGCAATCACTTTTCAAGAATGAAAGAAATTGCTGTTGCTGTTGCTGATGATGCAGGCACGAGGCATGTCACTCTATGGATTTTACCCCAAAGCAATCTTCCAGTTAAGGTTATCGGAAATCGCGGAGAGCCGCACTCCATTGTGCACAACCACTGTGGTGGCAAATGAAATTGGAGAACGGCTTTGCTTTTGAGAAAACCTATAATAGTTCTTGGACCTAATCTTTCGAATAAAAAAAAGGAAAAAAAAAGTTGTTTTCAAATCTCAATTGCTTATGTGACAATATAACATCAATTTACTGAAAAAAACACTGGTTCGTATACATCGAGGCCGCAAATAAGGGAAAAAAAAAGGAAGGAAAAAATCTCATCTCGGAACTACTCGGGCCCCGCGCTCGCTCGAAAGTGAGACCTTGCGTGCAGAGAAGCAGGGCCTGCGGCCCTGGGATTGCCATATAAGCAGTGCTATTCTTTTCTCCTCGATTTCGCTCCTCGGGCTCTCCCAAAAAAGGCAAAAAAAAAAAGAGCAACAATTTCTCACGTTTTCATGTTGGGTATATATAGAAGGGGACTACCACGCCTAACCAGTTTTTCCAGCACCAAAATTTCCCCCCGCAATTTCCTCCCCAACCTCACGCTTTTCAAACAACCAAAAATGAACTTGATGACCATTTCGCAGCTGTTGACCGAAGCCTACAACCAGCACTCAATCATTCCAGATGTGGTTGATCAATTCGATACACAAGGCTTATTGTCAATTGAGTACGGCCAAAATGACCAGGTGACAATGGGCAATACTTTAAGTGTGGCCAGCACGCAAGAAGTCCCCAAGATCCAGTTCACTCTCAATCTGCCTAATCATGAGGCCGAGTTGCTGGTGAAGGAGGACGATAAATTCCTCTTGGTGATGACCGATCCCGACGCACCTTCCACGACCGACCACCGGTTTTCCGAATACTGCCATTGGGTGGTTTCGGACTTGAAATTGAACTCGAACGACGGGTCTGCTGCCGATTCGTTATCAACAATGTTGGACTTTTCGCTGGCCAATGAGATTGCGTCGTACGTAGGGCCGGCCCCTCCAGAAAACACAGGTAAGCACCGGTACGTGTTTTTGTTTTATAAACAGGATCCTCAGGCCAATTTGGTGGCGCCTCCAGATAGACCCATGTGGGGAACCGGAGTTGCTGGTTCGGGAGTCAGGGATTGGATCAAGCAGCATGGCGGCAAGAGTGAGTTGCTTGCGGTGAACTTTTTCTATGCGCAGAACGCCAATCAGGAGTAGACATTCGAAAGGGGGAGCTATTTCTAGACGAACCAATGTATGTATGTATGAAGAAAAAGATATAATAACGCAGAACATGAAAGAACCGAGTAAGAAAGAGAGAAAGAAAGGAAGATTAATACAAAGCTTTCTATATTTTGTAGGCCTCAATTTATTCTGCTCTTACCTCAGTCTTGCAGAACTGTAGTCTTTTGGACTGACCACTAGACCTTTTCCCTTGGTGGCGCCCCGATAAATAGTTTCAATAATATCGATCATTTCCTGCTTATTGTCAATAAGAAAATTCATCTTGTTGTTGTTGCCCGTGCCGAAATCACACATCATATGCTTATTCCGCCAGAAAAACATCACTGTACATGGATCGTAAAGTTCATACATCTCGTTGAAATCAGGCACTTGTTTTGTATCGCAGAGATACACTGCCGCGAAGTTTTTCACCTTTTCTGCTATTCCAAAAAGAAGCTCGTCCATGATCATACATGCGGTGGAGGAATCTTCGCCAAATCTAATAATCACAAGCCGTTCGTCTTCTGATAAAATCGCCTGGTCCACGTGCCAGCCAGTGTTGAGATGCGGAAGGAAAATCGAGCTCATTTCTTTTTTTTAAGAGAGAGATTTGCGGACTATAAAAAGAAAGGGAATAATGATGGAGTTGAATGAAATTGAAAGGGAAAGAAGTAATAATAATAAGAAAAAAATGAAAAATGAAAAGGTGAAGGTTGGTTATCGTGCAGTAGTTTGAGATGGCGATGGTGCGCACAGCTTAACTTTTAGATGGCTAAGGTGGGGAAAATTAGCTGATTTTGAGTGCACATTTTTCTACTTCTTTTTCCTTCTTTTTCTATTATTTCGGCATATTCCGAAACTTTTCTTACCTTTCGATCTGGTCTTACTTGAAAATAATAAAAATATCCGGCTGGCTTGTGACATCAATCAATAACAATTTGGCCCGTATGATGCCTTATGTGCACACCACCAGGCCTTGGCCCTACGTTATTGTTTTTGAAGATATACTCCAATTACAATCACCCATAAAAAGGCATTTTTTTCTTTTTCTGAGGGCTTTATAGTGAAAAGAGTCAAGATTTAAATCTGAAAAGCTTTTTTCAAGATATTACTCATCTTGGAGTAAGTTTAAGTTTGCGGATGACGTTAAAGTATATTGCAACATTTTGATGGTTATATTACGTGACAATAGAACGAGTAGATGTGGTAGAAATCCTTGTTCTGTAAGCAAGCCAGAATGGTTTTAGCTTTATTGTTTCAAACCTTTGTTTACAATTGGAAATGCTTTGATAGGCTGAAAATTCCGAAGCTTAAGACCGAGAGTCACCATTATTTTTTATCGTCTTTTTTTTTCTTGATTATTTACAGAAAAGGTGATTTCAGACAATAAGTATTGTAAAAGGCACATATTGTTTTGGAAAATACCGAAAAGGTGAGCAAGTTTGACGATCGCAATACGTAAACATTCAATAATGAAAGATTGATAAGATCTCTATATCTTGGCAAATTGCATGCTTTCTTATCTATAAAAGGTGAACAAATTCGGGTATAAACTTTTCATTTTTATCATATAGCCAAACATTCAATCATCAATCTCGAAAATTATTCAAGAATGTCTGGAATTCCGTTTAACAAACATTGGGATAAACATTTGGAGGCGTCCCCTGAAGACTTCAAAGAAGGTAGTGGGATTTTCGCAAAAACTCTTTTACTGGAGCAAGACGTGGATGACTTTTTCAAAACCCAGGATAGGATCCATAAGGAGGCCCGTGAAGAATACGTAAAGCTTGAAGTGGACCTTTATCGTCTATCAACTTATGAGGAAGCACGGATTTTACCAGAGGAATGGGAAGACGAGTGTCCGAAGCAAGAATTGAAGAAACCTTCCAGATTCAAACTTAACAAATTCAATGCTGAAATGAAAAAGAAATTCAAGTTAAGCTTGGAGAAGGTGAATGAAAAGCAGGAACTAATTTCCCCCAAGGTGTTTTACCAGATGTCGGCGATTGAGTGGTGTCAATACTGGATGGAAAATGTTTTATTGGTTTCCTGGGGTTCTCCAAAAGAAATGTATTGCAAATTGGAAAAGGAAAATAAGGAAATTGTCCATTATTTGGTTGTTCAGTGTGATATTTACTTTCGGGAAAGAGCAGCCGGAAATTGATTAAAATGAAACAACAAACAATTGCAAAAATCCTGTCAATCGATTATGAAATCAGTGAGGTTCTTCCTGAATAATTCTTCGGGTAGATGAACGAATAATCAGAGGAAGATTTTATATTGTTTGTTATAGATCTGTTCAACAAAAAACTTACTTTTCTTTTTGAACTATTTAGGATTTTTAAAAATAAATCTTTCCCTTGATTTATTCCCAAAATCGTCTCTTTAAGGCCTGTCGAACACATAAGCTGCCTTAATTTATGTGATGTTTGTAGTAGTAAACGCGTGTTAATTCCATCGAAAAGTGAGTAGATTGATGGATTTTGTGGGAATAACTACTTCCATAATATAACAAGAAAAAATAGGGGTTTTCAAAAACGTGAAATACACTTTCTGTCTTATCCTTATGATATAGTTGGTTGCAAAACTTCTCAATCCAGCCAACCCGACTTTTCGCACCCATGGTTACAAATCCCATTAAAGTATTCCAATCTAACAATCTAATTTTTCTTGAACGAAGAATAAGTGTTTATTTTCTTTACTCTTTGTTCCCTCCTTTGTTTCTGTTTTTTTTTTTTTTTTTTTTTTTTTTTTATCAATTCCGAAATTGAATTTACTTCTATAAGTGGGACTGGGAAAGCGTGTCCCCAAGATATTATAAATGAAAGGCTGTGTCACAAAAAACCAGGAAAAGCAATCCAAAGATCCAAAAAGGGGTCCAATGTCAAAACAAGAAGAAAATTCTGAAAATTTTGAAAATTCTAAAAGTTCCTTAGAAACCCCTTACAATCTGAAATTAACCACATGCCCTCTCCATCTTTTTGCGCCGCCTGCTTCAAGAGTACCAGCCCTTAATGATGAAGATAGTATGCTCCTCAAACACCTTATAGCCTTACACCGAAGCAAACAAGACCCGGCGCTTTATTTCAAATGGGGGCTTTGGAAAACCTCAGCTGAGCTGCGAGTGCCGAATCTTGAAGATATTGTGGAGACTGAAGTGCAACTAATCACGTGGAATAAACAGATCCGGAAATCATCTGTACCTGGTGAAGTGGCTTATCTAAGGTTAGGGTTGCACCCAGATCGGCGATGTGGGAAGTTAGCTTTTCAAGTTAGTTTCGATCAAGCAAAAGAGTTCTTTGTGCAAATGGCAGAAGTAGTACTCCAAGAAGAAATTTCAATGCCGAGGGAAATCCATAGTATGTACTCGTTGCAGAATCCGTTGAAAGTCGGGTTGAAAAAAAAAAAAAAAATGAATACTAACAAACAGTTCCTGTGATTGGCGTTGATCTTAATGAGATACCGACGGAATATGCGCTTATAAAGCTCTGGTTAGGCCCGAAACTTAACACCGGGACGACAATTTTGCGCCAGATTTCCGATCTTTTGGCGAAATTGAGGGATTTACTCCTGCCAGAATTTAGTGCATCGCTAAATACGGTAGTTTACGTGAATGAAAACGGCCATACTGTAGCTATTAATAAACAATGAAAAAGGAGAGAAAAGTTTATAGAAAGTTGCCACCACCCTAATAAATCGAGAATTTATGAGGAGACATCAGACTATTGTTTTTGATGAAAAACCGAAAATGGAAATTTCGTTAATCCTTTTCAAAAGCTTTTTCTTAAAAACAGCTTTTCCAAATTTTTTTGCCGGTTGATTGCGTGTCCGCATGCGGAAGTAGGCGATAAGAGAGACAAGTATCGAAACCACCAATTCATATAAACGCCATTTTGGAAAATTTAGAGGTTTACCGTTTTTGACAAAAAAAAAACAGAAAGAAAGGAAGAGAAAAAAAGTCAAACTTCATTTCGAAAAAACAAAAAAATCTAAAATAAAGAAAAAAAAAGTCAACACTCAAACTCTATCTCAATTATCTGCCAATTCCCTTATCGATCGATTCCGTGCACTGTGCAGTGCAAGCATCAAATCGCGCGAAGCGAACAGCCAAAAAAAAAAAAAAAGAGAGAGAAAATCACCTCAAACTCTAATTTCCATAAATCTACACAATAAACAAAAAAAATAAAAAAAATGTCCGAAATCGACCTTGGAATTACCGCCGACATGCACGTGCATCTCCGTGACGGCCCAATGATGGAACTTGTGGCGCCCACAGTACGTGAAGGAGGAATCTCAGTAGCCTACGTGATGCCAAATTTGGTGCCGCCTATTACTACGTTAGAACGGGTGCAGCAGTATAAAAAAGACTTGCAGGCGCTTGCACCCAAAACGACGTTTTTGATGAGTTTGTATTTGTGTAAAGAATTGACGCCGGAGCTTATCCATGCGGCGGCTAAAGCCAACGCCATCCACGGAGTGAAATGTTACCCTGCGGGCGTGACCACCAACTCTTCTGCCGGCGTGGATCCTAACGATTTTACGCCGTTTTACCCGATATTCAAGGCTCTCGAGGAGGAAAACTTGGTGTTGAATCTTCACGGTGAAAAGCCGCCAGCAAAAGATGAGGATATTCACGTGCTTAACGCCGAGCCAATGTTTCTTCCGGCATTAGAGAAATTGGCCCGTGATTTCCCCCGCCTCAAGATCATTTTGGAGCATTGCACGACCAAAGCCGCCGTAGACACCGTGCGTCGTCTTGCTGCCGAAAACCCGGATTCTAAAGTGGCAGCCACCATCACTGCACACCATCTTTCGCTCACAATCGACTCGTGGGCGGGTAACCCCATCAATTTCTGTAAACCGGTGGCAAAATTACCCGCCGACATGCGGGCATTGGTCGAAGCGGCCACCAGCGGCGAGCCATATTTCTTCTTTGGCTCTGACCTGGCCCCTCATCCAATTGAAAGTAAGGCCAAACACGTGGGCGTTTGTGCTGGTGTTTACACGCAATCGCACGCTATTGCATACTTGGCAGAAGTGTTTGAGGCGGCGGGTAAGTTGGACACGCTTGTGAAGTTTGTTTCCGAAAACGGCCGTGCCTTTTACGGCATCAACGACTCCGAACTTGTGTCAAAGGACAAGGTTGTTTTGGTGAAACGTGCCAATAACGTGCCAGAAGTGATTGGCAATGATAGTTTGACCGTGGTGCCTTTCAAGGCGGGCGACAAGTTGCAGTACACCGTGGAGTGGAGATAAGAAAAAAGGGGGAAAATTACAAAATGCAAAATAGATCTATTAATCAAGCAAGTTAATTAATTGATAAAACGTGCCGTATATAGTTAATTAAGCGAGAAATAAGTCACCAACGGCGATCAGATCGGCGGACGGAATTCTGACGGAATTATTGTATCCGGCGCCGTAAGGCTTTTGAAAAAAAATAATTAATTTGATCGTACGATAAAAATTAAAACAAATAAGCAAAAAAAAAAAAAAAAAATGACTGGCAGGCCAATTTCCCACTGCTCGTAATTTAGTTATTAGCACTTTATTACCTGCCACGTGACTGGAGCCGTACCAATTGGCAATTGCAACGCTCAGGTCGCGCTACCAAATATGGCAGTCAAAAATGAATGGAAAGCATGAACTGAACATGTAAATAGAGTCGTCAATTTTTTGATGAAAAATCAAAAGACAAAAAAAAAAACGGCACTTTACCCTCTTCCTACCTATTACCCTTTTCAGAAAGACGTTGGCCAATGGCCTGGGGTATGCTCAACATTTGCAGATACGAGGGGAGGAGAATTTCACATGTCAGAGTTACCGTATCAAAATCACATGCTATTTGTTCGCTGTGCTCGCGCCTCACTCAAGGTGTCAAAACGAATGCTCGTGTGATTTTAAAAGAAAAAGCAACTCCACGTAGACCCTTGGAATTCGTAGATAAAAAAGATTAGTTCTTATACTCTTCATAAAGCGGATTCAAGAATGACGTATTTCACCCAAAAAATAAAAAAAAAAAGAAAAGAAATAAGAAAATAATGCTCCCCTCTTCTGTTCAGTTTAATCTTCACGAGAGACTTTGATGTTTGCTGCTGGTCACGTGCGCAGGTCCCCATAAGTGCAACCGCAAGTTTGTTGGCCCTTTGCCCATGCATAGCAAAATAAAAAAAAATATAAAAAAAAAGTAAGGTTATGCGGATGGAGCAGAAAAAGGGGGCCAAACCATAAAACAAAAAAAAAAAAAAAAAAAAACCGAAAACCGAAAAAAACCACGGGGTCCCCTAAATTTTCGATTTACGATAAATTAATTATCTGTATGTCCCACGTTTCATTCATCATTAAATTGGCGTGCTAAGTATATGCATGGACCAGCCGCCGGGCACGTGGCGTGTTCATAAAGTGCAAAAAAAAAAAAAAAAATGTGTAATTTTCAAAACCTTGACACGTTCTGGAAATTGGAGCTTTTCCTACAACGTGTAGCCGCGCAGCCCACGTTTTGGTCATCGCACGACCTCCTGCTCTAAGGCAGAGTGGGAAAATTACCTGCCCGTCGGAATCCCAAAAACGGCTGAGTTACGAGGGCCCCTCCAAAATTGACAGGTGAAAAAAAATAAGCCCCCTTTTTTTCAAGTCTATGAAAGATGGACTCGTGTCTTATCAGAGAACCCTTCTCCACAAATAGATTACCGGGTAGATTAGACAAATCGAGAGATGGTTGAGGCCCACTGAGTCCTGTAGGGTGCTGTAATCTTATCAGGGAAATTGGGGCCGCCCCCGGAAGTGCGGCTTCACCGCGTGCGCGTGCGCGGGCGCGTGCGCACCTGGCACTATCTGCACACCACCTTCCCCAAAATTAATCTTGATCCAGGCAATATTTCCCAGCGTGCAGTTCAGATGCATCGTCTGAGTAGTCTGCTCATTGTCTCAAGCGAGATAAAAACGCTGGTGTATAAATAAGGGTGGGGATTTCCTCAATCATCCGCAAATCTCATCTTTTATTTCCAGACAGTGTTCAACAAAGAAATCCCTTTTTTTCTTCAAACATTCGGACTTTCTTACCCTAGTCTTTTTGAACTTAATCTTTTGCAGCCTCTCCGGATTAAATATACGGTTCACCTTTACACACACGCATATACATACACACGCATACACATAGTTAATCCACCCATATCCTCAATCTAATTACATAATGGCTTCTAGAGATCTCCCCCACTCATTTGATGAGGCGGCCTTTGGCTGGACCAGAAAGATCCGCGAGGAGTTGTCTTTTAACCCAAAACAAGAGTACGACGAGAATGGAGAGGTGAAACGCGTGCAAGGCAAAAACTTGTGGCCGGCATTCATTTCCGGAGCCGGATTATTTTCCGATGGATATGTCAACAACTCCATTTCCACCGTCACCACTTGTCTTTCGATGATTTACGGTAAGAAGTACAAAAACTCGCGGGCCATTTCCAATATCTCTGCCATTGGTTTCGCCGGTACTGTTATTGGCCAATTATCATTCGGATACATTTCGGATCACGTGGCCAGAAAAGGCGGTATGTTGATTGCCAACGTTCTCCTTATTTTGTTCACGCTTCTCTGTGCCGTGGCCACTTGGGGTAAGACCCCTGAAGGCATGTTCACTGCCATCACCGTGTTCAGATTCTTCTTGGGTATTTCGATTGGTGCTGAGTACCCTACATCTTCAGTGATTGCCT
>JAJMCO010000331.1:0-12324 GCA_030573015.1 Metschnikowia peoriensis | reverse complement strand
CTAAAGATTGTGCCTTCTCCGGTGCAATTTTCAAGTTACCTGACGCGTGAAACTCTTTCAAATTCAAATATGACATAAGTTCCGTCAATAGGTCCCTGGCGAAATAGCTCTGGACATTAAGAGAAGAGACCATCGCCGCTAAAGTGCTATTTTTCAGTAAGACATCAATTAAATCCTTCATTGCTCTTGACCTGATGATCACACAGTAATTATTGGTCCACATCGGCAGATTTTTGAGCGAACAAATGAGAGTTTGATCTTCACTAATAGTGATTTTTTTATACAACCGGGCAACTGCATACTTATAAATTTGTTTGGAAACTAAACAGAGCAGAAGCAAGTCACGTGGACAGACATATTCAAGAATCAGTTCCAATATCGTACCGGGCAATTCCTCAAACAAAACGATATGATTTTTTTCTTTAAGGCGTGAGCTTTGACGGGTCCGTTTTCTGCCCCCAGCGAGAGCAACAGCCTTTCGTTTCTCCGCTGCACTTGTCATTTTGAATACCAATAACTTTTTTGGTATTCTTCAACGGTAAGATTTTTGTTATATTTTGATTTGCTCAGTTTGCTGAAGGATTCGGCCGACAATTTGTATCTGGAAGCAAAACAAAAATAAAGAAATAAAGTGATTGTAAAGTTAATGCTATCAGCACGCGGCTGTTTGGGCAGATCATGCAGGCACTTGAACACAGCTTACTTCTTAATTTTAGACACCTAAATATGCTAATGTTAGATTCCGACTAGATACACTAAATATTTCTTCTACCAAGGATTGTTGCAATAGAAGGTTTGATACTATCGAAAATAAAAGGAAACTCCGATTTTTGCAAGGCGTTTCAAGGCTTTGAGATTATTTAGCGTGAAAACATGCGGATTTTCCGGATAACATCGTCAAACTAAAGCAAATATAAGCAAAAAAAAAAAGAAAAGAAAAGCAATTCCGAGAAAGTGTTGAAAACTAATCTTATAAAAAGCATTCAGTTCTTTTTCTATATGCTTTGCTTTTTATTTTGCTCTTTTTGTTTGTAAAAGAGTTGTTGGAATAATGTGCCAAAACGCGTCTTCCAACGTGTCGTGCTGCACACAGCGCCCACTTTATACAATGTCCCAAAGCCTGAATATGTTTGCAATCCATTGTCCTTAATGTGTTAACTGATAGACTCGGTTATTGGCGCAGATGAACTCGAAATTTGTTATTTGAAGCTTTAAATTTATGTTTATAAGTATACGGAAGGAGAGCTTACACAAACACATTCATTTTCCTTGTGACAACCTTTAGTAAAAGGCGACTGGCCCAAAACGAATGGTTTTCAGATTTAGTACAGACAGTCTCTGTTTTCGGCCCTGATTATGAGTACCTTTTCTATAAACCTGGCAGTACATAATTCATTGCTGTTTAATATGTCTTTGTCTGTTTTTTTTTTTTTTTCTTTTTTTTTTTTTTTGTTTCTTTCTCAAAAATCTCAAATGATGCTAGTGGAGGTGAAACAAATGAGAGATTCTCCACAATTCGAATATATAGTTACCCGATGCACCGCTTTTCTTAAAGTATCCCTGTTCTCAATTCTAATATGCAGGCTTCTTTAAATCTACTATGCAGGCATCTTCATTCTTTTATGCAGGCATTTGCCGGATATAGCCGCGAGTTAACTCCCACCATTTTGCAACAATGGGTGGAATGGGAGGGTGAAGATCGACGCGTGTGGTGATGAAGAAAGTAAACAAAAGAATTCCACCCACTTTAAATTTTTTTTTTTTTATTACAATTTCGCTGAAACTCGACTTTTTTTCATCGAGAAAGGACCTAACTTGTTCAAATTTTCACACGATGACTCGTACGTACATTCTAAGATATTACCGTAGCAATATTTGAGATTTCGACTAACTTCTGAAGCCCATATTATTGATTCTTATTTGAACAGTTTATATTTTCCAAAGGATCTAAAAAATTTCAGATCAAATGTTTAGCAATGATGTTGAACGCATGATGATGTCTGTCCGTGAATTGCAAGCTTACATGCAAGAATTCGAAATTCATTACTTTTATCAAAGAAAAGAAACTTTGAAAAAAACAATCGATTCTTTTGAATCATAATTTGAATCGAATCGTCCAAATCTGACTGGACTGGATGTTTATACGTGCAACTTGGCCGGAAAGTGTAGAGCACGAACCGGGGTGAGGAAACCAAAACGTCTTTCTAGGTTATGTGGGTGCCCTGCAAGATTTGTAACAAATTATGAGGTTGGATAAAAACACGCTATTCTGAATGAACCCAATCTTGAAAAATTTGGAGATCTTAAGGTCAAAAGAACTTGGAGATACAAACACAACCATCAGTTCAATGACTCAAAGATGTTTCCCAATTTTTATCTTTCTCAAAAGAAGATAAAGAGATGTTAAAAGTAGCTGTTGGTGATGTTGGGCGTACGAGGTATCAAGTTCAAGCAAAAAAACAAAAAAAAAAAGAAGAAATGACTAATTATGATTGTAAAAACGTAGATGTTAAGTCTTGGGAGCTTTTGAAGATCAAATCTGAACACGTTCGATATCAACAAAGTAAACAAGGAGCGGGTAGGTGTCAAACAGACTTCGATAAATAGTAGTTTTAACTTCTGGGCTGAATTGATTAAACTAAGTGAAGGATTTGCTCAATACACCAGTACGTTCCAATTTCTTGGCAAACACGGTGGTTTGAAGAAATTCAAAAGTTCCAGAAATATAGATATCTAGTCATTTTGTTTCATGTCAAAGTGGCAATGAAAAATGTTGATAGAAAGATCAAAGATCTTCCATCAAGACGCCAGCCACAAAACTTGTCATGGCCTCACAACTGATGAAAACGTGTACTTATTTACACTCTATGTCAAAGACCAAGTTACCGGCTGTGGAGTGCCAGCTGCATTTACGTTGAGAAATGCCGGAAAGGCACCAGTAATCGCTGGATTTCTCAGAAAAGTAAGATATTTTTAATGTAAAAGCTTAGGCCTGACGAAAAGAACTAGGATATGTGACCATACCTTTCTAGTGCAGAATCTTCAATAGAAAAAACGCAATTATGTGACAAAAGCGGATGATTGAAAGAAAAAATAAAGTTGTCGGACCATTAAAACCAAAAGATCGGACAGAATCTAAAATTTCCGTTTGAATACAGAAACTATCAGACATTCTGATGAAAACCAAAATTTGTCTGACAGAATTGACTTGTCTGAAACAAACTACATTCTGTCTGATATATTTCATTTGTCTGATGAAAATTACATTTTGTCTGTGACAAAATACAATATGTCTGATACAATTGACGTTGTCTGACACAAAATTGGTTTTGTCTGACACAAAACACTATCTGTCTGATGTAATATATTTGTCTGATTAAAACTGTATTTTATCTGAAACAAAACACAATATGTCTGATGTAAATGATTTTGTCTGACAGAAAATCGATTTTGTCTGATACAAAACACGATGTGTCTGATACAACTGATTTGTCTGATGAAAATTACATATTGTCTGATACAAACAGATTCATACAAATAGTCTGACAAAAACCGATTTTGTCTGAAAAAAAATAGAATCCTTCTGACAAAAAACATAAGTTGTCTGATACAAACCATTTGTTGTCTGATCAAAACCAAATTTTGTCTGATATAATCAAATTCGTCTGACAGAAAACAAATTTTGTCTGATACAATCAAATTCGTCTGATGGAAAACATAAATTGTCTGATACAATCGATTTTGTCTGATAGAAAACACGAATTGTCTGGTACAAAACACATTTGGTCTGATGGATTATATTTTTTGTCTGACGAAAAAGAATTCGCGCCAAAACAGGGAAGGTTTAATGGCACCCCCGATGCACGCGCGGGCAATGCAGATCCCTGAGGCAAACGTGTCGCGTATTTATCGTGTAAACAATGCGCCTTGAGCCGCAAAGTAAGGAGCTTATCAAAAGTACCTTTTTGTAAGAAGATGTTATTCAAATAAAACTCCAATTTTATGTAGATCCAGCTTGAGCTGCTTGCTGAGATTAATTTGCATAAAATCTGACATTAACTCATGTTACATATACAATCTTCGCGCAAGATATCACCTTTGATATTTTCACTCACTTTAAGTTCATCTGATCACAAATTTTTTTTTATATGTAAAAATCCCGGTGGCTGTAGCTTTAAGTAAAATAATTGACAGCTTCTGTTGCTATAAATACAAAGAAATTGAAGAAATCTGGGCATATTTTTGAAGAAGACCCATTGTTTGGTGTTAAAGAAGAGGATTAAAGGGAAGCTGGACATTGGAAGGCTTTTCGATCTAAAATATTAGAGAGCTATTGCAATCTGCTTCTTCTTTAAACCGGAGTCAGGCTTTTCTCTTAGAAATTCACTTCTCCAATGGAAATCAACCTTTTAATCAACCTCTGAAAGAAAAGAGGGATGTTTGTTGTTTCATGTTTCAATACGAACGTCGAGTGTTTACAAAATATGGTAAGCTACAGCCAAAAAAAAGTCTTACTTTCGTGATCTAAGAGCACCCTTTAGGAATCTTAAGATAAGTCAAAGTCCCTTCATATTATTCTCTTCTCTTCTACTCTAAGTCTTTCCTTAGTACTCTAATTGATTGGCTAATAAAGCGGAATTGGGGCGGCAAAAGGAAGCCAAAGCGGAAACGATAAGGACTTTTTCAATCAAAAGTACCCAAAACAGAGTTCATCTGGAGATACTTAATTTCTTGGTATTTCTCACAAGTCTGTTTCTACTGAGAACAAAAGAACATCATCAACCTTTTTGTTTTCTTTCAGAGAGGACAATTACAATGCTTATCCCATTACGGCGAAGAAACTTCCCTAAAACATCATTTTTAAACGAATCGAGTAGTTACATGCCTGAGAACGCGCGGGAAAACTCCCACGGCCAGTTAAATTAAAAAGGCGAACGAACCAAGTAAAATTCCCGTCCCCAGTTTTCTTTGCCGTTAAAGGGAAAGTCGAAGTTAATGTACATTTTCCAAGAAAGAATATCCAGAACAAAATAATCAGGAAGAATTATTTATCCGAAAAGAAAAAAAAAAAAAGACTAGTGTAAAAAGAGGGGGCAGTATAGGAAACAACGTTTGATTCCGGGGTTCTGCCTAATAAGGCTTTGGGACGCGAGCGGGCTCTATTTCTATTAACTATTTAAGCTCATGTTGATCATCAGCCGCAGAAGCGAGTTTCCCAAAGTACGGCACTTCCGCCCCTTTCCATCCTCCTACATTTTCCGCAATTGTTTTGTTTTCTTTAGTTTCTTTGTGTTTCGCAGCATCTATGGGAACAATACCCATTGATACAATAGCGCTATACTTTCCTATTCCGCGTAAAGTATTTTTCTTAGTATTTTCTTAATATTTTTTTAGTTGTTTAATTTATTTATTTCTGTTGAATAGTTTTTCTGCATTACTGTCCCACTACTACTACCCAGCCATTGTTCCATAAACGGGGCTAAACCCATCACATGTCCAAACTCGGGATATTTACTCAATTATGTGCCATAATAAAGAATCATCTTTCTATGAGACCCGGATTAATAAATATTTTTGGTAATTGAAATATAAGGCCTGAAATAAATAATAATGGAGAAAAAAAATAAGGCAATTAAAGTCATCTTGGCACTCATTGTTGGATTAATTACGGCTTTATTGCCCTCACCTGATTTTGAGTGTGTTTGTTACATTATAAGCGACAAATGTATCGCTTTTGCTTACATACTTTAGATATCAAAACTTAGAATATGATTACTGAAAAGGCGAATAGAAACTAAAAAAAAAAAAAAAAAAAAAAAAAAATTGAAAAAATAAAAAACAGACGGAATGCAATTGTCGCCTTTTACTTGTAGATTTAGTGCTTCGACCTGTGGGTAAGTCACGAACAAAGCTTAATGGCCACTGCAGGGCAAAAAGTCATGTACACCATGTTTTTTTTTTTTCTTACCACTCTCTTATCCCGAATTTTAGATATTTTTTCTTTTTGTTTTTACGATATCGCTCGAAATATTTGAAGATTCATTTCGGTTCTGCTCAAACTTTGACGATTTTTCTGGCTTTTCAGTATAAACTAGAAGGGTCAAAATTAATAGAATGTTTAGCTTCACTTTGGTCACGTAACAAGTCACGTTTAGACTGAACTGCGCCTCTTCACCGGAAACGGCCTCGGCTGCAACCGTTTGTGAGAGGCAAATTTCGCTGATCCTCGCCACACTTGATTTATTGTTACGCTAGGTTTTTTCTTGTTTACTATTATTTGTTTTTAGCCTCTTACTCTGTGGCTATATGCTGGTCTTCGGAAGGTTTGTTTTGATCACGATTTCAGCCTGTTCATTGTCTCTGAATCTTTAGTGCCGTAGACTTTTTTGTTGTGACTAGCTCCGAGGCATTGATTATTTGCACCCAATCACTGGCTTATACCAGCACCGGATGGGAAATCTATTCTTATACCTCCAATTTCTTTTATTCTCCTTTCTTTTTTTTTTTTTTTTAATTTAATTCCCCCCTTCCATATTTACACTGCTGATCCTCGCCCTGTGTACTTACCCCTTTCATCAGTTTGCGCTTGTCATTCAAGGAACACAACCATCGCCGGTAGATCTACATTTGATACGTAAGAATGGATTTCTTTCAGTGCCAAGCCAATTTTAGTGCCAATGTGCCGTCTCCGTCTCCGTCTCTTTGGTACACTCTACAGACGCCTCAGGATTTATCAGTTCTCAAGAGCTCAGGAAATTTAGACCTCGGTGGTTCCCCCTTCATTCCCTCACCGGATCGCAGAACTAGACTTTCCTATGGCACAAGCTTTCCACAGATATGCGAGACTTTTACAGGAACAGACTCAGAAAAACATTTAGAATCCAAACTAGAACACTCATTCGATGAAGGGGACTTTTCTGCGCTGAAGCAGGAATCGTTTGCAAATCCTGATATAACATCTAATTTCCAGCCGCTGCAGACCATCTATTTTTCCCACTTACATCGCTCACAAGTAAGTTTCCCCAACCATGAGCTTACTGAGACAACTCGCAATCCCCGAAACGCAAAAAGTCATGTCTCTTTCAACCCACTATTCCGAGAACAAGAACTTCCCAGAGTCAGAGAAAACGAATATGAAACTGTCTGGTCTTGTTTACACAAATGGCCAGCTCAACCCACACATAATATATCGTTTGACCAGGAAACTTCGCTGATGAGTAATTATACAGCAGATTCCCTTTTTTACCCCTCGCTGTCATTCACCCAGGAAACAGACATATTGCCAAAAATGAACGCTGCGCATCTGCATGAAGAATACGGGCGCTTTGGCCCCAAAAATTGTCAGGGTCATGAAGGATGCAGTGGGTTGGAAGTTCTGCGTGATTCTCCCAAACATTTGAAGCAGGTTTCTGAAAGATTTGGATCACGCAAAAACCCCAAGTCCAAAAAAATAGTTGTAAAGAAGGAGAAAAAGACAAAAACGCAAAGTTTGCAAGACGTCACGAACTTTTCCTTCCTCACTTGTAATATGGAGACTACGAAAGGGGAGAAACATAAGCTGTCGAAAAACACTTTTGAAACAATGCCCAACCCACTAGCGACAGCAGAAGTAGACTCTAAGGTGAGGGCACATCGGTGTCACATCTGTGATAAAGTGTTCAAGAGGCCCCTGTCATATAGAATACATTATACCATACACTCCGGGGAGAAGCAATTCCTGTGTTCAAAGTGTGGCAAGGCATTCAATGTCAAGTCGAATCTTACCAGACACGAAAAATTGCATGGCCGGCCAGGGGGCCCAAAGAAAGGATACACGCAAAAGGGGGGCGGTAGGCAAAAGAGGTATGTTTACTGAGCCAATTGATGATGTCAATCTAAGTGGTTGTTACAATCATTGAACCAGAAAGGACATATTGATCTTTCGCAGAGACAGTGTTGTTTGAAGGAATAAAAAGTGGTTTTATCGGTTTCTTTTTAAAAAATCTTTTGCAAAAGCGAATTTATTCAGTGAATGTCTCAAGTGTTGATGGACCGGAAGAGTTATTGGATCGACCTAGCTACGCGTTCCCTTACCTGTTGAAATATACAGCTAATTATTCTGATGATCTTTTCTTTCTTTTTGTTCATTTTCCCATCAATTTTAGATTGGTGTCATTCAAGATTTTGAACTGGTGGTACGTCAAAAGAAATGAAGAAGAAGGAGAGAAACCCGCTCTTGGATCACCAGATCACAGGCTGCGGTTTCGCAACAATATCGCTCGACTAAATATTGCTGCAAAACGGCATTCTTGAGGGTTAAAAATGTGTCTTAAATAAGCGAATTGAAAAATGTTTATAAAAACATTAATTGAATATCAAAAACATTTGTTAAATAGTGAAAAGAATCCAGTAGCATTCTTCTCTCCCGTGAATCAAAAGCTCCGCCACAACATCAGTGCACCAAAAAAACCAGGCTGCCACCTATCCAAAGTCTCATTGAGAAAATCTTGGTTTCCTGCACACACGGCTGACCAACCATATCGTCAGCAAAAAAGAGCGCTTACTACAAACTCAAACAGTTATTCCCCACAAAAGACATATTAAAAAAAGAAAAAAGAAAATGGCTGCCCATCACATGGCCAAATACGTCCGTCATGCTGCTCCCCCAAGACCGCATGTTGACCCTAGATTGAAGTGGGGCTCCAAGTTTCTTGGCGCTGCCATGTGGTTCTACATTTTCTACAGAGTCAAGAACGATTTCATCGAGGGCCACCATTGAACCTTGAAAACAAAGGGCTTTTTCCTTTTCTTTAGAGAAATCCGTTTGATCCAGAATTTTTAATTATTTAGGACACGCAATATGGATTGAGGGGAGGCCCATGCTCTTGTATACTATATATCATGAAATACACATTATAATGAACGCTTGCGCCACAAGTCTAGTAGGCACAAGAGATCTGGGGATCTATTATCTGAGTTTAAGATGTCATTCACGACTTTATGTGCACTTGAAACTGGGTGAGATAAACTTAACAAGCGTATCTTTTCTTGTTTCTCTTGCTTCTCGATACATCGCACTGGCACTATACTTTTGATGATAATCCGATATTCTCACTGTTATATGCTTACCCGTAGAAATAAATAATATTTCCAGAATTTCAGGTGTGAAAACCACTTCTTCATATCGCCAAAAAAAAAAAAAAAAAAGTGGATTCACTACCCGACTGCAAAAATCATATTATGACTTTTTGACTTATTACCTTTGTTGAATAACGGAGTTGCGCTACTATTAGAAGTCTATAGCTATGGTTCAGTCATTCAGTTAGTTGAAGATAAAAATCAGACGTGGTTTGTGTCATTCTTGCTCTTCTGAGGTTCCACATGACAGTTTACTCATGACCTCTTGAACCACGTCCTTATATTTTTCATTGCTTATGTATTCCGTGTCTCGATGAACTTCCGGGTCTTTCAGTGAGTTGTCGGAAGCGATTCGCCATAATCGTAAGATTTTTCAGACTTTCATTCTTTCTTTATGTTTAGATAATACTATTTGGCACCTGCGGGTGACCAGCCCCAATTAAGTTATCATATTTTTTATTTCGAAGGAGATTAACAATATAAAACCTGTAAAACAAACCGTTATAGAGGCTGCACTTGCCTATATTATGTGAAGATTACTCTGTACAATTATCCAGAAAGACGTTTGCGAGGGCTTAATCGGCGTTCAAAACTCATGAAGCAATCAAAAAAAGAGGGCACTTTCGGTGGAAACCAATCGATCAAAGTTGCTTGTCTCGAGTGAAACCCAACTTAATTCTTGATATCCTAGCTCTACATGTTTGAACCTTAACAAATCATTCAATTATAAAAAGTAAAACAGCATTTTTTTCTTCTTTTTCTCTAATGTTCGACAATCCGAAACCTTTTCTAAAAAGTAAAAGCCAAAAATAAACACACCATGGCTCCAAGCATAGACTTGGTAAAATGAGCTGAGGAAGAACCTCCGGATCTTGCACCAGTTGCGGTAGTTGTAGGCGCACCAAAAGTGTTTGCGGCTTCACTAGCGGTGCTGGTCGCCGTGACCAAAGTAGTGCCTTGAGTGCCTTGAGTACCCTGAGTACCTTGAGTACCTTGAGTACCTTGAGTACCTTGAGTACCTTGAGTACCAGTGGTGACACCAGCAGTGGTTGACGTGGAACCAAAAGTGCTCACAGTAGCACTAACAGTGCTTGAAATAGAGCCCAGAGTGATTGCTGAAGATGCTCCCTGAGTTTGACCGGTAGAAGTACCAAAATTGTTGAAAGGATTAACAAACGAGGTTGCCTGAGAAGCTTGCGAAACCTGACTCTTTGTCAGGGTTCCAAACAGCAAAATTGGAGCTCCGTTACTTGCACTTGGGACAACAATGATGCTAGCTGGGGTCACTGAAGTGCCAAAAGCAACAGTTTGGCTATTTGCAAGTGCACTGTTAGTGTTCCCAGACCCTTGAGTCTCTGCCGGAGCACCCAGGTTAGCCACCACTGTGGGTGTTTGTGCGGGCACGGAGTTGGCAATGTATGTGGAAGAATAGTTTGGTGCCTTGACAGCCAGAGGAATCGAGCTCGAAATTGGCTCGATACTAGATTCACTGGTGTATACAGACTCAGCCAAAGAAACCTCGAGATCTTCCAAGTTGTACACCACATATGCACTGCGGAGGAAATCATCGCCGAAAATAGCTTGGGGCAATTGGTCCTCGGATGAATCGGGCACGGCATAAATCAACAAAAAGCAACTAGAACCTGCAGTAGCAATGTAGTTTGACAATGGTGTACTAATTTGAGCTCCTGAAAAGCTGAACCCCAAGCTTATAGACGAGTCGTTGTAGGAGCAGCTCACCTCAAACAACAGGTACTTTTTGTTGAACTGGCCATCCAAAGATGCACCCAAAGAAGCCAAGATGGACACTGGAAGGTGAGTGGCAGTGGTGCCGGAATCCAACAACACTGCAATTGGAGAATTATCAAAAATAATGCTCTCTGTAGATCCTTGTACAGTCATAGAATCGACAACAACGTGGAACTGTGCAGGCTGGTTTAATTCTTCCGGGTAAATGTTAACGAGAGGAACGGTCTGTAACTGGCCGTTATATTTCGCATGGTCGACAGCACCAAACAAAACAGAACCACTCAGAGAAGCTTCATCCGTCAAAAAGAGCGAGTAGGCAACCTTATTGATGAAACCATTCGATTTCAAAAGAACTGGGAAATTGTCGTATTGGAATGGGTCATCTTCATTCTGAAGAACGTAGGTCGATTCTCCTGCAGTAAGGCCAATACCAAACGTACCGAACAAACTTCCAGTTGTTGAAGCGACACCAATGCTGCATTGCGGAACTGAAATCGAACCAATTGAAACGGTGTCTGTTCCCCAGCCACCATATGCGCCACTGCCATCACCGTACTCGATACTGAATGGTGGTGCGGTGTAGTTAAATTGGAATGTCAGAGAACTATCAGGGTCAAATGAACCCAATTGAGTACATTCGTTGCTTCCACTGCTACTTCCACCTCCACTTCCACTTCCACTTCCACTTCCACTTCCACTTCCACTTCCACTTCCACTTCCACTTCCACTTCCACTTCCACTTCCACTTCCACTTCCACTTCCACTTCCACTTCCACTTCCACTTCCACTTCCACTTCCACTTCCACTTCCACTTCCACTTCCACCATATGCCTTCTTCTGAAGATAACCCTGAGTGGTTTGCTCAAGGTGTTCAGCGAACGTGGAGCTCATACCAATTGCTCGTTTTGAGTTTCCAGAACTTGACAGAGCAGTACATGTAACCTGGTCCCAAATAACCCACAAGTCTGAAGATCCAGTGTCAAGAAGAACCGAGTTTTCTTGGCCATTAGAGCCCAACTTAACAACGGCTGCATAGTAGACTTTTTCATCAATCAACGACAAAACGGGATCCGAGTTTCCAGAAGATGAACCTTGAGAAAGTTGTGCTGCTTCGGAAATTGACTTTCCTCTTAACACCGAAAAGTCCAATTGCAAGTGTTCTTTCTGTTGAACAGCGGGAGTGCTAGCTGCTGAAACCATACCGGTAAGCATAGCAGCTAAATGGAGATACAACATGGTTGAAAGTTTCGATAAGAAGCACTTGTTACGCTATTGATTCTGTTTGGTGTTTAGTGTGATTCAAACTCAAATGAAAGAGAGTAATAAGAAAAAAGAGAAGAGAACATAGGAGAATTATTTCCATTTATATATGTTTTCCAACACCGTGGTGGCTTAAAATTATCTAATTTTGGATAATTCCGTGCCTCGTAGTTCTTGTTATCATTCAAAAAAAAAAAT
>JAJMCO010000330.1:0-12300 GCA_030573015.1 Metschnikowia peoriensis | reverse complement strand
AAAAAAATCAGTGAAAGAATTCTACCCGTGTTGTCACGCCGTTCCTCGATCAATTGCGCTACATTTTTCTTGTGCTTCTCTGACAAGTTTCATCCTCAGAATCCCACCTTATGATTCACGATTATATTTCAGCTGATTTGAGAAAATCCATTTACCGCTTGACGTTCAATTTTCGATGTGTCGTACCTGAAACAAAGAAAAGGTTGTTTGATCAAGATTTAACGAGGTGATATTGGTTGATACTCATGACCTTCAACGAATGGCCATAAATCTGATAGTTTGATCAAGTCGGACTATGTCTTTGTTATAGTTTTATGAAGAAAATTGAAAATCAAAAATAACCAGGGAATAAATCCCTCAAAAGTACCTTCTTCATTGCAATGATAATCTAAAAATGCCTTCACTACTCGAAGTATGTACTTTCAAGCGATCAAGAAATGTTTCAGCTTGATTAGCAAGCCATGCCCCCGAATATTCTCAAGACTCATGCCATTACTTGCTTCATATTCCTCTTCTCTGGTGTAAAATGTACTGAAGAAAAGAAAATAATGCTTTTCAAACCCCACTTTTCCAAAATTTTAGTGTTCCGTCACTTTCGAATAGCCCCAATATCCAAAGATTGAGCTCACACATCTGGCTCACCAAAACGTTTCCTTCGCTTTTGATCTCTGGCCCTATCGCAAATGCTTTTGTAAAAGCAAGCATTTTTTTTGAAATTATTCTGGTTTATAGGAGCTTTTTGAGTAGTTTGTTTTCATAGGACTGGATGATTGAGCCACAATTCTCCAACTTTGTTGTTTCTTCGGCAAGAGTTTCTCTTTCCGTCCAGAATTTCCGTTAAGTAGTTTTTCAATTATTTCCCTAAAAACAGATCAACCAATTCTTTTATCAAAAAAGCCTTTAAAATTCCGACTTTCACTTTGCTACTTCTCTTTCATCTATTGGCCTTGGAACTTGAAGAGAGTTATCTGAGCTTTTAAAACTTTTAGTGACCATATTCAAGGTGGAAACAAAAATAGATGCACTTACAGAAAATTTTTTCCTTATCGAAAGCTTTAAGTTACGTCAGGAAAACTCTCAAAGCTTAAATTTACTTGACTTCTCTAAAAATAGTTCCAGTCCAGGTCAAAAGCTCTATCTTGAACAATTTTGAATTTACAAACAAAAGTCTTTAGTTACGAGAGTTTTGTCTTTTGGAAATATGGGATTTTTTCGATTTTTGAGTTTGATTGTTCAAAATTAAAATTGTACCAATAAATCCAGAGATATTTGCCCCGAATTCCCTACGGATTCTACTTGCTTGAAATTCAGGTAGTCTTTTAATGTCATATACTTACTTATATATTGATGAGATTTTAAAACCAATTGAAGTAAAATCCCCTCAAAATAATGCTAGGCCGGTAAAAAACCAGGGTCAACACTTTCTGAGCTCGCCTTTGTGTGCAAGTGAAAGAGTCAGAAAAAAAAATTACCAGAAAACGATAGACATGATGAAGATAATACCCTCTTATTACTCAAAAAACGGAAGTTCAAGCGAGATGCCAGCTGTTTAATTTCGTTGAATTATTCGACACCATACTATAGCTATGCATCTAGCTGAAAGCGGATGACGGGAATACACTCAAATGAGGCCGGATATTTACAAGTTTTTTGTCTTCTTTACACAAGCAAAGTTTCTAACAGCGTGAAATTCCAAATTTCATCATCCTGATACAATCCGACACGTAAAAATACAAAATTTGAAAAATGAAACACAGTGCTTATGCCAAGGATTTGAGATCTTGCGAAAAATTTGCTTCATTCCTCAAAAACTTTTTGTGTCTAATTATTCCTCGATGACCAAGTGGTTGACCCGCAAAGCTCTAATTCTATTCCTAAGAGATTGAGATCAGTAGTTGCTGTTTGGCATTATTGAACTTAGAGGGATGGGGTTTAAAGATACTAGCCCAAATTGAAGAAACCCACCTCTTCTCTAGATTGTATATACTTATTTGGATTTCAGCTTAAAATGATCCAAGAAAATATGTTTTGGATTTGGCGAGGAAAATTTTGGGTGTCATTGTATTCTATAATTATGGGCTTTGAAACTCATTGTTTTTGAAATCTCCATGATCTTGTGACTTTTCACCAGCAAGTATATGGGCTATAAAGGTCATTATTCTCGGCGCGGGGTAGCTGGATGGATAAAGCCATAATGAGTTCTAGCATCCGCCTGCCTGAATCTACTAAAACATTTGCCTCCAAGAAATCTACATTTTTAAATACAATGCCACGCGCCTAATTCTATTGTTCAAGAGTAGACTCATAAGAAGCTGTAACTGGGTGAGATCCTCGACTTGCAAATCTTTTATACAGATTATTTAGAATTGTTTCAACTTTTTATACCTCGTCTTTAAATCATAGAAAGGGAGAATTCTCATGCTTTTTATTGTCGGAACTATACAATCGTTTGAAAAAAGCCCAATTCACATTGCGGAGCTTGTTATTGGCTATTGCTAACAAGGAGGAATTAGTCAACAATATTTCTTTGTCTGTGAATTTCTGTGGAACCGTGTTATTGTTCTTAGAAAGTCATATAGCCCATTTCGCTTCAGCACCATAAGTTTCGTTAATGAGATTCGGACCCCTAGTTGATAAGAACAGACGCTTCCTAAAACATACGAAATCTGAATGCTTTCGGATATGGTATGCTCTGTAAATACATTACTCATCAAACATTAGTTACCCCACCTCAGTCTATTGTCTAGAATCTCTCCATGACTCGGGTTTCATTGTCTGTAATGAAAAATAAAAAACAAAGGTCATCATTATAAGCTTCATTCATGTTTTTTTAATACACCTCTTGGAATCTTGTTCCTGTTTCAGTTCGATGGGGCATTATCGAGTATAAGAAGAGCGCTTGTTGAATGTAAAAAATTTCAAATCTTTTCAGTATCAGACCTCGAAACACAGAGTCCAAAAAAGAACTTAAGAAATCATGAAATTCGCTTATATTGCAACCGCCTTATTTTCCACTTTTGTGGCTTCCGCTCCGGCTGATACAGATCCCAGTCAAGAATCCTCTGTTGCAATTTCTGGTGCTTCTTCGGCTCCAGAATTCCACATTACGCCGATTTCAGGGACAGATACTGTACAACATTCAGACGCCGGGCAAACTGAAGAAGGAGTTTTGCAACAAAAATTACAGGCCAGTTTGGACGAAATATTCCAAAAGTTGGCCGAATATACATTCAGCATGCATTTTTCATATGGAGGTTTTGAAACAAATGCAGCTATTTTGGAGGCAAAGCTCAGCTCTACCAAGAGAATGATTGAAAGCTTGAACCCTTTGAATTACGAGCAGTTGGTGCAAGTCAGATTTGCTGATTCGGTCTATCAAGAAATGTTAGCTGCGCTTTCTCTTTTCAAGGCTTTCCCTGAAAGCGCTGGTCAAGACTATGCCATTCTCAGAAATTTGGTCCAGACTAATGTATCTCTTTTCACTTTGCGTGACCATAATGGTACCCCAGACCTGCTGATCAAAGATTATGATTCGATTGTGAGAGATGCTTTGAATAGTATGCACTATTTTATGACATTGTATGGAAGCACCGGGAAAGTTCCAAGAGCCTTGGATCAGGTAGTGAAAATTCAGCACAATAGACTTCAGAGCACTCTATTCGAGTTGAAGGCCGCATCTATTCGCTTGAGTTCAGAGGGCTGGTGAAATCAGGATTATGTCCTTCCTTTTTTTAATTTTTTCATTTATATTATGTTATAAATGTCTATTATGGATCAGTGCTAGTGAAGAAAGTCAAGTCAGACCCTCGATTGAATGTTCACCTTTAATAATGTTTCAACTAATCACTTCACTGAAACAGATAAAGAACAGTATGCATTAACACATGATTAGTGAGCCATATTCCCCATCGAAGTGGTGAGTATTTTTTTTTTTTTAAAAGCTATATAACCAAAATTTTCTGGGTAAATACCAAGAAATTATTTGAAAATTGATAAATGTTTTTACCTGGCATCGTCTCTTTTAGAAACACTTATATGTACGACAAAACACCTCAAACAAGACTGTAAACATACCAGGATATGCATAATTCATTACTCAGAAAAGAGGGTAATTGGGCCGGATAGAATATGTATATGGCTTTCATTAAAGCCCATGACAGATAGTATAGATTCAGCGTCGTATTCGAATTAGATTCAAAGGATATATATAGTCTTCTGAGTAACCTCTTCCTCCAAACTCTGGACGAACATTTTCAATAATGAATTTGTTTTTTATTCCTTTTGCTTTTTGAAATTTTCTTGAATTCAATGATATACTGATCGAAAAATGGGAATGTCAATAGGACGAATCCGACCAATGGAATCTTTCATCTTTTAATCGTGTCAGGATATAATGACTCTCGTGGATGAGTCAGAATCAAAGGAATCAAATAGATCTCAAGTTTCAAGAAGCTTGTGTCTGTGATCCCCTTCTTTAACCACACAGCCGTGAATTTGCAGTTTTAGAGGGAAATCAACTCGAACCTAAAGCCACCGAAAAAATGTCTTTTGAAGATTGTATGAACTACATATATCCTGGAGTTTCTCTGGGAATTAATTCTATTGTTTTGTACCCCTGCTCGAGTTCATTGTGAACATAATCAAATCATCAGACAAAACACCTTTGGTATTTTCAAAGTGTATTTTTGCAACCCACAAGAATCTCCACATAATTAACACATTTCTATCAAAGCCTCGTATTCTAGAGATTAGTCTGCCGTACGAATTAAACACCAATATTTCTCTACAATTATAATTTATTTTACTTCTTATCCAGAAAGTCCCGGGATCTTTCAACTCGGTGAAAACATCCAGTTTTTCCATGCTACTTTTCAAAAACCGGAAAATATGCTGCTAAAACCTAAGCGTTTCTTTCAACCCATGTGGAAGAGGGAATTTGACCACAGATTACTGAAAGTCTCTATTTCATTTCCTATTTCATTAGCCTTTCGGTAGAATTTCCCGCTTCAAATTTTTTTGCCTTGGAGATACGTTGTCAAATTATGTATGACAGACTCCAACAGATGAGCCAATATAAACTATCGCTGCTGAAAATGTTCATCATTACGCTTTGCCAATTTTGCTCAGCTAGATTGCTGAAATTATTGTGCTCAAAAGGTCTCGGTTAGATGGTATTGACTTTGGACTCATTAAGAAAAGCCTCGCTGTTTAGGGAGTTCATTAAAGGGTTTGAACACATAAACCCATAAAGAAAAGCGATAAAGGCAAAAATAACGCTCATTTATGTGATTTCTATCAAATTCTAGACTCTCAAGCCTAAATAGAATTGTGAACAACGAAGAGAAAGGTATTTTGCCGCAAAAACTTTGTAGTCGCTTCAAGTACCTCTTAAGACTAACTCTACCTCTGGCTTTGGATCTATCACAAAAATCTTACGGCCAATCTTCTCAGCAATTACCTCAAACATGTGAGAAAAAGAAGTTTCTCAATTTCTTGAAACACTGCTATCTTGAGATTGGTGGAGTTTCTGTACTGATCACTTGCTGGAGCTTCATGACCCATTCGAATAATCTTCCAAATCATCATTTTTTTTCAAACTAATTAGAGTCTTTTTTCCCGGTGATGGGAAATTAGATGGTATTCAAATCTGTGTTTACGAGATAACTCACAAGATAGGGCTCTTAGCATAAAAAATACTCAATTTATTACGATGGAGATTCGCTAACTAACAGGGCCAACTCTTTCTCTGTTTCGAACCGTTTTCCTTCAAACAAAAGCCTGGTGATTTCTTGAACGCCTTGTAAGCGCCTGAAACGAACTGACCACGCATGAATACTGCGCCAAGACTGAAAGAGCTGGTCTTCGTAATTCTCGATTCCAAGATCAAGCTTGCCTTTTGAGTCACGCATCGCCAATAGCATCACATTAAGCTCGATCATGCGATAGATGCATCGATGACCAGGACGTTCCGAAGTATTGTAATACACTAAATCTTTTGCAGAATCTTCCATCACAACAAACAAGTACTCGGCGAACTTGAGCAGCATAGCAATTTCCTCATTTGAGGCGTATTCAGCTGTTAAGTTTACCAATTTATCAAGTTTCAGTTTTATTTGCTTCGCCTCGTAATTAAATCCCACCATGTCGAAAGTCTCTCGGAAAACAAATGACTTCAATTTAGAGATGAAACTTTCAATCTGAAACTCCATTTCTTGGACCTGTCTCTCGCTGACTTCAGCATTGAGCTGGCTAAGAGAATTATTTTTTTCTGGAACTCTCAAGTTAGAGCTAAGCTTGGCTTTCACATACAGAAGCGGGGGCTCCTGGAGAGCATTTTTGGCAAAGTCAGATTCGTTGTCAATATAGATTACGGCCTCAGAAAGAGTAACCAGCAAGAGCGCAGAGAAAATGAGAGCAGCTATAACTTTCATTTTTTTCTTTCTTTCTTTTTTTGAACTCTTGAATTTCGAAGCTTCCAAAGTAATTACCGTTGGTTTTTATATGTTTTCATGTGAATGAAAACCCTGAGCCACCGAAGTGAAATATTGTATACTTATTTTTTTTTCTATTCTTTTTTTCCTAAAAGAGCCGTTGATCGTCTTCTTTCTCAATTCCGTTGATTCCTGTTCTCAGAATTGCAGATGTTATTTCGAATAGGCGCAGTCAGCTGGTTCAAAACTGTAACCTACACTGGACAGAACACTTGAAAAGCAAGGTTAAAAAAAAGAATCTGATATATACTCTTGAAGTCCAACATTTTTAACCAAGAAACTGTTTATGCTCTAATTTCTTTGCGAGCTTAGCACTTGAAAGAAAACGCGATACATGGTGCTCAATAATTATAGTAAACTTGAGCCCACGAAGTCAACTAATTCCGAGCCTCTTATTAAAAAGAAAGTCAATGAAATTCTCGACAAAATGAAATTCGTAATCAGGACTGAGACTGGCATTTTTCGGAATGAATTTTCACTCACTTAAATGGAATTATTGCGCCCCGAAACTTACGCCTCGCCCAAAGAATGGTTAATCATGCAGAGGGAGAATTCTCATAGTCCCTGCAACTTGTGCGGCCTCTTTGCCTCTATTCCCTTTCATAACAAACGCGAAGACCCATATATTTCAAAAAAACTTTCTGTAACCTTACATTGGGGCCAATTGGTGAATTTCAAGATTGCGCAAGTTTTACCGAATCCGGCACCGAGAAATGTCGTGAGGTGATTCTGGCTTTACCACCGTGGAAGTCACCTTCAAAGCGCGCTTCTCTTAAAGTAGAGCAGTACCGTCGATTTCCGGTGATGATTCCCAAGTTTTGCATTTTTACTTGCTCTGAAAACTGAGCTCTTTATTCTTCTTCAAGTCTCACAAATTCAAAGGCTTCATATATTAACTAGAATATCCCCCCTAATTATAAACAGATAAAAGTTTACATTTCCATTTCTTGTGGTGGTTACTTTCCCTGTGCCAATATTCATTATACCAGACCAGCGTTGTTTGCTGTTTTTTTTTTTTTTTTTTTTTTTAAATGGAAGCTTGCGCCAGGTTGGTAAAAAGCAACTTTGTAGAATTCGCGCATTGAGAAGGTAACTTTCAGCGATACCGACGTCATTCCCCAGTACCAGCGTTTTTTCTGGTTCCTTTTTTTATTTATTTTTTGGTTTTTGTTTCTTTTTTTGCTTCCTTTTATTTACAAAAATCACAAGTTCGCTCACACTAATATATGGCCACTGAAATCTTATTCTCAAATTCAGCATCAATAGTGGTCAATAAATCTGTAGCAGAAGAACATTGCAGGACTCAAAAAGGCGTATGGAAACGTGTCCGGCATAAACCGTTGTTCGCTGCGCGCGCAAAGTTTCTATTTTGCACCTTGTCACTGGGGCTTATCTTGCCAAATGCGACATTTCTTAACATCACGAATCTTCATTGGCCAATTGCTCCGGTGATATTCACTTCCTGGAAGATATGAGATAATTGATTTTTACACTTTAAAGTGAGCAATAATAGCTATTCGTTTCACTTTCTCAAATTCAAGAAAATGCGCTGTATGGAACACACCCTTCCCTTAATGATTGAGATCTGTCAAAAGAATAAGAACAGAACGAGCCATCACTTTTTAAGTTTAAAATTAAAGCAGCAAAAAGGCGAATGCGGCGAATGAAAAGAGCCCTATATACAAACTCAAACCAAAAAAAGCAAAGATTGGGTGACTCGACTTGCAGATAGTACTTCATATGACCTCATATCGCTGGAATTATCTTCTTATCTTTGCATGTTAATTTTTGCGATATGGCTCCTGCGCCCCATCTCTGTCGAAAGAAACTTTCGGGAATGGGGTCGACATATGCTGATTACGTGAATTGGTATATATCCTAGATTCTCTCTTTTTTGCATCGATTTCTCATTACTTCTTGCTTAACCAATTTTGCCGGTTTCCGTCATTAGGTTTGGTTTCTTCTGACCGCAAGTTTCGACATTTCATTTTTTGAGAAACCCCAACAAACACCAGCAAGATGGGAAACGCCAAAGAAAAGACAAATACTCAACCTGAGCTTGATCCTGTGATCACTGAACTCAAAACTTTTTCCACGGATGATACACAAAAATCCATTGGTTTCTGGGAATCTTTCCAGCGCCAGGATTCGGAAAAGCCCAGACCAAAAGATTTGAAAATGGCCCATTTGGCTGTCATTGCTCTTAGTAGTGGTATGGGCACGGGTCTCTTGGTGGGATCTGCTTCCAAGCTCAGAACAGGTGGCCCGTTATCTCTAATTATCGCTTACGGTATAGTCGGTCTTATGTGTATTTGTACAATGAATGCCGTGGGTGAACTTACCGTGGCATATACCGATTTGGACGGAGGTTTCAATGAGTGGTACCGTAAGTTTTTGGATGAATCCATGGCCTTTGCCTTGGGCTGGAATTACTTGATTTCGTGGCTCACCACCATTTCTTTGGAGTTGGTGGTAGCCGCATTGACGATCAAGTACTGGAACACCAGTATCGACTCCGATGCGTTTGTGGCGATTTTCTTTGTGGTTGTTTGCGGCATCAATTTCTTCGGTGTCAAAGGTTACGCCGAGGCCGAGTTTATCATGAATTCAATCAAGTTGACTGCATTAACTGGATTTGTTATAATGGCTCTTTGTGTGGATTTGGGTGCTGGTACCAGTGGGTTTGTTGGTGCCAAGTATTGGCACGATCCGGGCTGTTTCACCAGTTTCAAAGGATTGGTTACGGTTTTCGCCACCGCCTCTTTTTCCATGGGAGGTACTGAATTCTTAGCTCTTTCTGTTAGTGAAGTGCCCAATCCAAGAACAGCATTGCCCGTGGCCATCCGTCTAGTTTTCGTGCGGGTGATCTTTTTCTACATTGGCTCGTTGCTTTTCGTGGGTCTTTTGGTCCCTTACAACTCTGACCACCTTATGGGTTCAGGTGGCTCGTCCACTAGTGCCTCGCCCTATGTTTTGGCCGCTTCTTTACATGGAGTGAAGGTGGTGCCACACATTATCAATGCAGTGATCTTGAACTCCGTCACCTCGGTCGCAACCGCTGCCATGTACTCGTCTGCCAGATTGTTGAGATCTTTAGCAGTTCAAGGGTTTGCGCCCAAATGGTTTGATTATGTCGATAAAGCCGGCCGGCCTCTTAGAGCATGGCTTATTACGATTTTGGCTGCTGCATTTGCGTTCATTGCCACTTACAAACAGCAGGATGTGGTTTTCAACTGGTTATTATCGATTGTGGCACTCTCCATTGTCATTGTATGGCCCTGTCTTAGTATCTGCCACTTGAGATGGCGTGCGGCATTGAAATACCATAAAATCCCCGTTTCAAGCTTGGGCTTTGCTTCGTATACTGGAGAAATTGGCTCGTACTATGCGATTGTGATCAATGTGCTCATTTTAATTGGCCAATTCTGGGTGGCACTTTTCCCCAAGTCCGACGCCGACATCAATAACTTTTTCCAGAATTATCTCACGGTTCCCTTCTTCATCGTATGCTATGTTGGCCATAAACTTTGGACGAAAAGCTGGCATCAATTCTACATCAAAGTGGAGGATATTGACATTTTCACTGGCAGAACTATTGTAGATGCCGAGATTTTGCAGTTGGACCGTGACGAAAAACTGCAAAAATTGGCCTCCGCAGCATGGTGGAAGAAACCTTTTATTTGGTTCTTCAATTAATGAATGAGTATATTATATAGTGTGTTTTTTTTAAAAATGTTATTAACATGTTTCTATATTATGAAATAAGTCCGTCTAGAATCTAAAGTAAAATAAAAAAAAGGAAGTTAAACACTTTCCACGTGGTGTGCCTGGGCTTTGTCTTCCTCAATGACATCACGAATGCCGTCTCTGCCAATCTTCTCCATCATATGGCCCACATCGAAAACATTCACTTCCGTTTCCTTGAACTTTCTTGCCGGGATTCCGTTGCTGAACAACAAGTCCAACTCGGCAAAAGTCCGGCCCTTTGTTTCTGGCAACTCAAACCAGCACCATATAGCTGAAACAACAGCAATTCCGCCCCAGAAAAACCCTGTTTTGGCACCCCAGTTCCATGCAGTAGGGTTCAACATATAAGGCATGATAATGGCAATGACAATACCCGAGAGATTATACACGTTTCTTGCTAAGATAACTGTCTTTGTTCTCAATTGCGTCGAAGGAATCTCAGTGACCAAACAATAACAAATTGGACCCACGGAGATATCGTAAACGAACGTAAATACCAAAAGCAAAGATCCGGCAGCCCAGGAAGTGCCGGTTGTTTTCACCACACCCATGCAACCAGTCACTATCAAAATGACTGCTTGTGTACAAAGACCTCCAAAGTAAATATCAAAGCGGCCAAATCTCTGAGAAAGAAACCAAGACAAAACCGTTCCCACAAGTCCCAAAATGTACTGGATGATGGAAAATGTGAATGAAGTTGAGGTCGAAAGCCCAGCATTGACATAGAAGTACGTGGAGTAACCCATAAATGCCGAACCCGTGACATTTTGTACTAACCAGGTCAAACACGTGATTCTGGTTCTTCTGAAGTTGGTTGGCTTTAATGCATCCCAATAAGACATACCTTCCTGAACGGCAGCTTCCTCCTTGATTGTCATTTTCATTTTATCCACCATGGCATTGGCCATGAGTTCTTTATCTGGAGTATGTTCGTTTTCACTCAACAATCTCATGAGCGATTTTTTGGCCTCATTCACGCGGCCTACTTTCATCAACCACCAGGGTGATTCTGGGGCAAAAAACACCCCAATGGCAATTGGAATGGGCCACATCCATTGCAATGCAAAGGGGACTTTGTATACATCTTTCATACTGGAGCTAAGCATTCCTTTCAAAATAGAGGAGGAAATCAATTGGCCAATAACCCAGCATACATTCACATAAGTGGTCAAGTATAATCTCAACACTGTTGGACAAACCTCGGAAGCATAAGACACAGATAAAGTCTGGAAGGCACCCCAAGGCAAACCTAACAAAATTTCGCCCACAAGCAAGACCTGCAAGTTTGGAGCGAAAAATACAATAAAGATGAATGCTGTGATCATAGCCAAAGCACCAATGGTGGTTTTCCTGTATCCGATCCGGTCAGATATAACTCCAGCAGCAAACAAACCAAGAATTTCTCCAATATACACTGCCATAGACAATGCCGTCTGCCATTTCGCAGGAATCTCGTACGTATCTTTTTCAGGATAATATTGGCCAAACTTTTGCACAAAATCAGGGAAACTGTAGAATGAGTTTAAGAGATTGACATCGTATCCTTCCATAATAATGGCTGTGGACAAGACAACAGACCACAATGCTGCCTTAGGAAAGGTCTTCAAGCCTTCTTTCAAAGACATGTTCTTATCTTTTTGATCATTCTCCTTGGCGTTATTCGACATATCGAGAAACTTGGCTATATAATCGTGGGTGTCCGCATCAAGCGAGTCATTTGAATTCGAAACAACTTTCGTCGCATCAAACAACTGTGCGTCTTTCACTGTTTTTGAATCCTCCATTGTGTATTGTTTTTGTTTGTTTTTGATAAATCTGATGCTACAAAATAGAGAAGCGCGTATTCCAAAACTTGAGAAATGCCATACTATTTATATAAGAATGGCCGCAGCAATTTCCACACCAGATCTAAGAAATCTCCAGCCCCTCCTGTGTGATCATATGCATAGAAGTGGTGGTGGTTTTGTGACAACCAACAATCACAAGGCGGGGCTAATGTACGGCCCCGCCCAGTTTTTCCGCCGTATATGCAGTCGATGCACTACGTTGTCGTGTCGTGCCT
>JAJMCO010000329.1:0-12302 GCA_030573015.1 Metschnikowia peoriensis | reverse complement strand
CCCGTTTTCCTGAGCTTGCTTCATGGTACGGCGATCATTTTCGTCCCGGATAAGTGCGGCGTACGAGTGCACAAAATAGTACTTGTCTGTTTGGTTAATGCCGTAAAAACTTTCCAGCAGCGGTACTTTGCGTGTGCCTTCAAAAACACCAGTGACGGCACTCCAGCCAATGTGGGGCACGGATTTCACATTTCCCGAAGCAGTAAATTGCGGGTCGCTTTTGTTAAATTTCTTCAAATCCCAATCAAGAAACAGGAGACCTTGTGTACCCAAACTTTCTTCGGAGGATGCAAAAAATGCCTGGAGCCCCACGCAAATACCCATGATCCGACGGCCGCTTTCCACATATTTACGGATTGGCTCTGCAAATTCTCGCTCGTAAAGCTGTTTCACAAAGTGACCATAATTGCCCACGCCGGGGAAAATCAACTGGGTGATTTCATTATCGTATTTTGCAAAATCGGCTGCGTTTCGGATAAATACGATCTCGTAGTTGCCCACGTGCTTAATGGCGTTGGTGAGCGATTGTAGATTTCCGCTTTCCACGTCAATGATGTGTACGTACTGAGACATCTTTCTAGCTTCTATAATCCTTGTTGATTTTATGAATAAATGCTCAAAATAACGTGGTTCAACGATGTCTTAATAAACTTTTGGGCCAGACTTTTTTCGCAAGCGTGCACTCTCTTTATCGTCGCCGCGATATGACTCAAGCGGTTGTGCACCGAGCGATCCACGGACTATATGCACACCGGTCCCATCTCTACTGTGCATTTTGCCCTTTGGCATGCCTCCGTTTTGTGCATTTGCATGAGTAATAATTACTTGATTGGTAGATAAATCGTAATGTATTTATTATATTCCATTTCGTTACAATTAATGATATAGAGATAATTATCTATCTGTTTTTAGGCTTAAATTAGGTCTTATTTCGCTTACACGTGGTGAGTAAAAGGAAATGTCGAGTTTATTGCAATCTAAAAGCGGCTCAGATATCTTTGCGAGGGAGCCAGCCCTTACAAAGATATTATGGCTTCGTGGCCCTGATGTAGAAATAGAAATGTAAGTCTTTATCCGTTGCCTGTTCCAATTTTCGCACGGTCTCCGTGAAATCCTCAAAATGGGTGATTTCACTCAGCAGCTCGTGAAGTGCCATGGCATTGTGCTTGATAAGAAAACTATTCATTTGATTTTGAGAAGTTAGAAGAGCACTGGTAAAGCACACATTTCCAGCACCGAAAACATTGCCCAAACTATTGACAATTCCTTTGACTGAATCAAAGATATACTTCTTCAGCCAAGCAGCACGTTGTTTGTTGGGTTTTGTTCCATTTGTCTTATCTGCAATCGGCCCAAAATCATCGATACTTGAAATGACCATGGGAAGTTCAAGCACACCACCCAGTTTCAAGAGCCGATGAAATTCACGGATCATCTTATCGTGGTTTGTGGGTAGGATCTGGGACCGGAAATCCCGGCACTGGATCACGTGGAAAGTTTCCGAGCGGATCGTAGATAGCGAATGTGCATAGTACTCGAAATTGATTGGTTTCACCTGAATTTTTCCGGGGTGCAATTTCTTGGCGTGATTGCGCTGAATATCCACTAATTCCTTGGTACTCATTTTCTCGTAAGTGTTGAAATCCCGTAGGTTTAAGCGTGAAAAATGGTCGTCATATAATAACTTATCGTCCTCACAAAGAGTGCATGGAGATGAAGGTGAAGGGTGCAGAGGAACCTCTCCGTTTTCGTCCTTAAACTGCACGTTTTCATTGAGCAAACTGGCCTCAAAAACACGCACAAAGGGTAATGTAACGGCAAGATACCATGAGTACGACATGCTCAATGTTCCATTAAACACAAGCACTTTCAACGACTCCTGTTTGGCCAATTGGAGATTGAGATTATGGAGATCGAAAAGGTGTTTGGTGATACGGGCCTCAATTAGAAAATTGTTGTTGAGCTTCATCAAGATCTGGATGGCGTAGTTCTCCAAGAGAATGAAATCAACCGACGTTTTGCTGATAGTTTTAAGGAGAAGTTCTACGCGAGGGGACGCAGTCAGAATGTCGCCCTCGTAATTTTCGGCTTTAAGCGCATACAACGCATCGGCAGCTTCATCAAACACGCGTTTGATCTCGTAGTGCTTTTTCTGGAATTCCGTCAACGATGGCACCTGTCTAGCAGGACATTCTGGAAGTGTGAGAATGTAGCGCACATACTGGATGAAATTCCCTTGAATCAACTGTTCACATGCAAGTTTTTGGTAGCCCGAATTCGTGGTGAGTTGTCGTTTTAAAGCTGTACGCATATAACTGCGGCACTTGAGCAACTCATGGCTTAACAAATCTTCAATACGCAGCCGATCGGCTCGATCACGTACCAGAAGCGTGTTCCATTGGCTTCTTAATCCAATATTACGTCTTGTCAAAAACTTGATCAACAGTTGTTCCCGCACTGTGGCGAAATTGATTGGGTCATTCACGTGGTGATCGGAAATCACACTAAGAAACCCTTCAAACCGTTGCAACGCGAAGGTCGGAACTAAAAACGTGCGACGTATCGCTGCCTCGCTGTTAAAAACTGAAGTATCGGTAAACGGCACGTATTCTGGGATTGCTACCTCGCTAATAGAGCTAGAAGTATCGGGTGCAAAAGCTTGCGATACGCTTTGCGAAAGTCTGGAAGGCGTGAAACTCAGAACAACGCCTCCAATACTAGAGTGCCGAGACGTTTCCGATGCAACACTGGGCCTTCTACTGGAAAGAGATGGGAAAATCAGCTGGCTGCTTTCACTGCGGCGCCGATGGCTGCTTTTTCTCAGGAAAACCGGGATTATTTTATCGGTTTCCGAGCCCTTGTGTTTGGTTTCGGTGCTGGACCGGGATGACTCCTCGGGCACAGAGCCGGAGGCAACAGAGGCCGTATCTGAATTTCGAGATACCAGTGGTTTTATTTGGCTTGAGCTTCGTGGGGATTTCTTCTTGGATTTTTGTTTCATTTTCTGCTGCTGTTGGTACAGCATGGAAGGCACTATGAAGAAACTCATGGTTATGGCGATTAAGTTGTGTTGAAGGAAGTAAATATTATTGAAGAAAAAAAAAATCAAGTGGTGTGGTTGCAGGATCGATAAGTAGTGGCGCTTTTTAGTTAACGATAAGATACGGGTCGGTTTAAATAATTGGTGTGTCTTTGTGCTATGTTCCTAAATATCACGTGAGGCTGCAGTGTCAGATTTGGAAAAAGGCAATATTCAGAAACCTCCTTTCAACGTTTTTTTCCCTTCTTCACTCCGATCTCAAAGCATTATCAGATTCGAGATTTCGGGACCACTTTATGGGAACCCGGTTTGGCTGGCGTGCGTGCGTACTGCGTGCGTGCGCACTGGCGATGCATGGTGCGGAATTTGGCGTGGGAAATTGAAATCAAAAAAAAATAAAAGCCTCAGTAATAGAGCCGCCGCACGCCATGAGGTGTGCATTGAGATGTACCGGATGTTTGGTGTTGGTCACTGTTGGGCATTGGCTCATCTATATGCACACAAAATGAGAGCCGCATAGTATGTGGCGTGACGGCGAATAAAGTCCGCCTTTTCATACCGCCTTTTCCCTTACAAGAAATGATTGGAATATTAATCGGATACCGTGTAAAGTTTTTTTTTAAGAGCTGAAATAATTGAGCCTGAGAAGAGACAATAAAACCTTTTAGTCGAACTATTTCTAGTATAAACTGCACGTGTTTGTTCGAGTAATTGACGCTTTTCTGGCTTTCCGAATGCGACTTTTTTTTGGAGGCACCTACGAAAATTTTCGGCCTCAGATGCCGTTCTCAGACATTGGGGAAAAGCTATTGTAACGGAAAACGTGCGGCGGCTTCAAGAATAATGGATGTTTTTTCTTCTTTTTTTTATTTTTATTTTCTTCTTTTTTCAATTCGACGCAATTCAAATTTTGTCAATCAGCAAAGCCTTTCATCAAGATTCATGAGCTTCAAACTCTAAGAGTTGCCATCCCTCAGAACACTTAAATCTTTGCTCAATGTAGGTATGATATCTTGTGTTATTCATAAGTGCACATAAGAAGAATTCAAACAATGTGGAAACAAAATGGGTTTAAGTTCTTTTTTTTTTTTTTGGAAACAAACAATGAAAATTTAGACGACACGGGAAAACTTTTTTCTGAAACTCTAGCTTCTTCATTATATTTGCAGCCGCGAACAACAATTGATTGAGTGACACCAGATATGAAGGAATAATCTAGAAAAGCCGGTTTAGTAAAGCAAAAAACGAAAATATATTCCAGAGATTTATCTGAAAAGTAGAAAAGCTACCAGTACTTTGGAGGGACAAAGAGGGACAAAAAAAAGCATTTTTTTTGCTTAGACTACAATGTATGAGGTGTCTATAAGAACTGTGTGTTCATTAAAAATGGGGTAATGTTAGTGCGTTTGAAATACCCAGGGGGGTGGGTGGTGGTACTTTTTTGTGATTATTTGTCAAAAGTTAATTTTAACATGAAAATTGGTTTTCTTCTTTTCTGTAGTTTTATAATGCTCTTGCCGTATATGAAGATTTGAAGCTCGACGCATTGCACACTGTAAATTATCAGCCATCCAACCGGCCAGAGAACTCAAATACCAAATCTAAACATGCAGTAAAGAATCGAGAAACTAATTTATAATTTTCACTTTCATTATACTCATACACATATACAAATCATTTGTCTTATTTATCATGTTTGAAGAATCACACGTTAATCGGAGGCCCGGGTCGTTTATGCGCGATAAGAAAATGTCGGCGATGTTTATCCGTCGGTCCGTGTACCATTTGCAGGCAACAGCGTGCGCCGGCAAATCGTTCATCAAGGATATTTTTCAGCGTTCCTATTACTGTAATTATTTCTCTTTCTACCTTTTTTTTCTTTTCCTTTTCTCTTTTTTTCTTATCTGCTCTTTTATTTTTCAAAAGATTAATCCAATTGTGTCTGTTATTTAGGGCACTTCTGAATCGTGGAGCTAAAGTCATCTTGAAAAACTTTAAGATCATGTGTAGAGCAGCAACTTGTGGAGTTTGTCAAAACCAATCCTGGGTGGGATGTGGTGCCCATGTAAGCAATGTCATGGATGCGATTGCTAAAAGCGATTGGTGCACTTGCAAGCCTGCTGACGGAAGCTCTAGTGGTGTTTATCCTCCTCAAGCTGGAGGAGGAGCTGCTTGTTCTTTACAATGATAATTTTGCATTGTTCTTTTTAGAAGCTAGAACCTTTAGTTTAGGTTTACATTTGGGTAAATTCAATGTATAGTCAATTTAAGGTCTTACTAGTTTTCAGAGTACTGTAGAATAGGCGATGGGGATCTTATAAAGAGAAGGAGTTATCACAACCTTTTAGGGTCCCCGTATTCAAGATTTTGAGGAGTTTTTGCTCCCATCTTTGAGATGACCTGAGAACTTAATATCATCTCCCAACGAATGCAATAAAGTGTGAGGGTGTGACTGCTTCTTCTATCACTTTTCGTCACCCTATTCCATGTTTATTAATGGCAAAATTGTACGTCATTTTCTCATGGAGAATTACTCCTTTCTGGCCATGGCCCGCTCGTCGGGCATCGCTGTTCATGCACCGTTGGTTTTCTTCAGCCAATCACAGGGCGACGTTCCTGAACCAATTTATGTTGATCGCCCAACTTTCTGGAGCATGCGCGACATTATGCATGCCAACCAAGAGGGGAATGAAGATGCTGCACTTTGAGACGTGGATTAACGGTGGTGTGGAAAATTAGAATAAAAAGTTCATTTCTCAATACACTGCAATCTTCTGATTAGTTACGTAATTCGCTTGATGTCCTGTTTTTGTTTTCTTTGTTTTTTCTTTGAAGTTTGTACAGTGGATGGTTGGAAACCTTTCGCACCAAATAAGTGCGGTTCTTCGTCTCAGATAAATGTTTCTCATTTTAACTTAACTGACACCTGATATTTATTGGCAAATTACGCTATCTATTGTATTATACTACACAATTGAACTTCAGAAAAAGCAATTCCGTCACAGAAGTATTTTTTCCATTACGGGTTTATATCTCTTTATGTATGATTCTTTCACTAATAGATTCTTATTACCGCACAAAAAAGGGTCTCACTTTTTCTTCTTGATGAAAGAAGTGGTCTTTCCCTGAGGTGCAAGCTTTCTGCCCTTGAATGGCTGTGGTGCATCGGTATCCGGCTTGTTGAAAGGCTCAAACGATCTCTTTTTACGGCGAATCTTGGGCTCGTCACTTGTAAGCATTTTCGTTTCCGCAGCCGAGTAATCAAATGCCGGCTCGTCCTCTACAGGTCTCTTCTTGTTCAGTGGTTTGCGGTTTTTCTTGGGCAACAAGGTGACGATTTCTTCCTTGAGTTCGGGTGCTGTTTCCAATTCTTCTTCCGTTGGAGATGCATCCGCAGTATTGTCATTTGCTGTAGATTTAGAAATGTTTTCTGTTTCAGAAGCGTTAAACTGAGCCACTTCCGGTTTGATTGGCGTGAATGAAATGCTGCGCACTGTTTCGAGTCTTTGTTTAATTTCAGAAATGTCCACAATCGTTGGCACCGAATCGTCTTCCGGAACATGCACAGAAAACCCATTGTCCTGCAAGAATCCAGGCAAAATACGAGACTCGTCGGAAATCAAAAGATCCGAGCCATGTCCATAAAGCAGGCCGGTTTTTTCCACAATAAGCGCGTACAATTCAGCCATCTCGGCCACCAGCAGTGGAGTTGCCTTGAATTCCTCTTTGTGGTCCAAAATGTGGTGGTGCTGAGCCGAATTTTTAGCTGCTTCATCCATAGCACTGAAACACTGCTGCACCAATGTAGTCAACAGATCGAGGTGTTCCCGAAGAATTTTGGAGGAACTGGTGAAACAATTGGTGATGTCCTGTTGTGTGATTGGTTCATTCAAAATGCATACTCTCTGCAACACATTTGCAGGCATGATGTAACGAGGAGATTCGTCCAAATCTCTGGCCAAACAATCTCTCCACTTGAAAAGCTCGTAAACTAAGTTGTGTTTAGCTGCAGGGATGTTATACTGTGTGATGAAGTTATCTGCAGAAGAAATATCGTTGTTGAACATGCCGCTGTTATAAGCAGTGGGTGGGCGGAACTTTACGTACTCAAACCGTTTCAGGGCCACTTTACGCGAGTTCTCAAGCACCTCAGTAAGTTTACCTGGGTCTGCAGCAAGAAGCTTGTTTCGGAGCTGGTCATAAATGTTGAGCAAAAAATGAGTATCAGCTCTAGCATAATCCATCATCACAGATGGAAGAGGACGCACTCTCCAATCAGCAAGCTGGTATTTCTTTGAGGTTTTGAATTTTGCAAATGTTTCAAGCAAATATGCAAGCGAAAACTTGGGGAATCCAAGGGCCTTAGATGCAAAATAAGTGTCAAATAATGAGACCACATAAAGCCCCAAGTCTCTCTGTAGCCAGATAATATCCATGTTAGCACCATGGAAGATTTTGACGATTTGTGGATTAGCAAAAATGACATTTAGACGTTGAAGGTCATCGCGCAACGCAAGCGTATCGACGATCCAATCCTGTGTTCTGGACGAAATCTGCATCAAACACGTGATGCCGTAGTAGGAGTGCAAGTCATGGTGCTCTAAATCGACGGCGATTTCCGAGGTCTGGAGCAACTCCGCCACCATTGAATCAAGAGATTCTACGGTATCCACCCAAATAGCCAGTGTGGAGTTCCAGTCGGTTGAAGGTTTCTCCTCAGTTTTATCCATGATTGAAGCTGGATATGAAGAACCCATGATTTCTTCATGATAGGGCTGCACGTAATGTATAGGGGCCGTGCCGTCGTCAACAATTTGCAAGCACTGGGCCAACGGCGTGAGGGCATGTGGCTTTTCTGTAATCTTGGGACGGAACGGATGGCTGTCAGAATTATCCACGGGCACTTTGAAATGAATTTGTGGTTTTTCGGTCACGGTCGCAGTAAGCGGCGCATCCGACAGGTCGTTCAACGACAAGTAGTCGTGATTTTTAGTGGGTGCCTTGATAGCATCAATGGCCAAATCGGCTTTTTCGAAAAACACATCGAGGGCATCGGCGACTTTTTTCCACAGCCCATCACTGGTGGCTGCAGTTTCTCCATACTCCAAAGTCGCAGAGTTGCCCGAGTTTGGCTCTGCAGACGCAAGAAGTTTGTTCGCAAGGGCCAAGAGCCGCTGGCCCGAGACCTCGAACTGGCTGCCTAAACTAGAGTCCACCGAACTATGGAATTTGATATCTTTTGCTGCTACAGCAGATGCGGCTCTGATTGTGGCCACTGCCTTTGGAAGCACGTGCTCATAAGGATCGCTGGGCATTATGGAAATTGTAAAGAATGCCTTTTTTTTTCTGATTGTTTGTTCTGATTTTCAGAGTGCTCAGCCAAAACCAAAACGAGCCTTTTTAGTGATGAGCCTGCGTTAACTCAAGCTCGCTTTTTGGCCTTGAGATGTCTGCAGTGCACTGCGCGCAGTGGGGCCCGGAAAAATCATATTTACGGCATGGCCTTGCAAAGCACCACAGGAAAAAAGAAAAAAAAAAAAAAAAAAAAAAAAAAAAAGCGGGCTTACATACAAGCTCATCTCTTCGCACTGAGATCCCATTAACTACCAGTAGCAGTTTTTCATCTTTCTTTGTCTATCCAAGAAACACAAAAAAAAAGTCGTGCTTTTTATTACAGCCCTCCGACTTCTTCTTCTTCCTACTAAATCTAATAGCATATTTCCATAATGAGTCATACGTGTGTGAGCTGTGCACTCGAGTTTTCCGATGTGCCTACACAAAGAAGCCATATGAAACTGGACTGGCACAGGTACAATTTAAAGCGTAGAGTGGCGCAACTACCCCCAATCAGCGAGCCGGTTTTCCAGGAGAAAATTGCGCTGTTGGCCCAAGAAGAGGAGCAGCCTGCTGAGGCCAAAAATTCCCGCAAACAAGTGACGAAAAAGGACTTGAAACGTCAGCAGAAAGAAGCTTTACAAGCACAAAGACGGGAACTTCTTGCGGCCCGAGAAAAACTCCAGCAACAGTTCAATAAGCTCAATGTGAATGAAACTGAAAGTGGTGAAACTGAAAGCTCTGAAACCCCTGAGGAAGCTCCTGTTGAGGACGAGAAGAAACAGGAATCTGCCCCTTCTACAGAGACTGAAAAGAGTCAGGAAGAGCAGTTATTGGCGGAAAAACTCGCCAATCGTGTGCATATTCCGGTCACCACGTGTCTTTTCTGTCCAGCCAAGAAAAACCTGAACTTTGCCACTTTGGAAGAAAACTTGGACCATATGTTCAAGGCGCACGGTCTCTACATCCCAGAAAGAAAGTACTTGGTCGATGCTGAGGGCTTGATTTCCTACTTGGGCGAGAAGATCGGTTTGGGTAATGTTTGTCTCGTGTGCTCTTATCAGGGAAGAAACATTGAAGCTGTGCGTGAACACATGTGTTCGAAGCGCCACATGAAAATCCCTTATGAGGCAGAACAAGAGAAATTGGAAATCGGAGAATTCTACGATTTCACTTCGACTTACGGAGACGTGGCTGAAGCCAATTCCGCTGGTGATGACAATGAAGACTGGGAGGATGTTTCTGATGATGGAGAAGGTGCCGATGAGGATGATGAAGAGGATGACGAATATGACGCCGATGCAATTCCCGAAGACCCCATCATCGATATGGGAACCGAGCTCATTTTGCCCTCCGGTGCTGTGGTGGGCCATCGCTCCATGGCCAAGTACTATAAGCAAAACTTCCCTCCCGAAAGAGTGTTGTCTGAAGGTCAAGGTACAGTTATTGCCGCAGAAACAAGACATTTTGCCAACCCTGTGCTGAGAGAACAGCTTGCTATTGCCAAGCGTGCTTGGGGCCACCAGAAAAAGAGAGAGGATACAAACGACAGACGTGCACAGAAGTTCATCAACAACCAGCCACATTTCAGAGACCCTCTTTTGCAGTAGAGAGTGTTGTGGCCATTTTGTCATCACTGTGCTTCTTTTCTCTTTCCTTTTTCTTTTTTAATCTACGGTTCACTTCTCGTTATTTTCTCCTTTAGGCGGCAGGTTTATAGATAATGTCATGTATTGAAATGCAAGTGAAAACTGAGATGAGACTGATGGAACGTGAGAATGATATCCAAGTCGTTGATTGTAGTATACTAATTTAAAGTCTGTGGATTATGACGGTTTTGTTCGAAACAGACTTTCAAAGATTACTGAAATGTATTTGACTAATTTAGCGCTGCTCTTGAGCCTTCATACTTTTTGATCTTCTGACTTATATTCTTAAATGCGGGGTTATTTAGAGATCTTCGTTTTGGTTTATAATCAAGTCTTTTCTTGGTCCGAGTTAGAGTTGTGTGGTCAAAATATTCAGAAAGAAAAATCATTGTGAGCCTCAAACAATTGTGAGAATTCACAATTTCTCTACAGAAAGAAAATATTTGCAGATTATACAATTTAATATTTGAGTAAAAAATAATCCATTCAATCCCTAAACCAAAATTTCGAAAGATTAAAATGTTATTGATTGCTTATATTATATAAACTGAACTTACACATTTTTTTCGAAACGCTTCCAGCGAAAAATAAAAATAAAATAAAATAAAAGGGAAGAATCAGACGTAAATGAATTGGCAATATGAGAGTCACGTGACGCCGAGCTTGAACATAAGTTGCAAAATTCATTTCTGTGCAATCACAAACATTACATAACCACCAATTTACCGATTTTTGAAATTTCTACTTGGCTAATCATATTCTTGCAATAAAAAGTTCAAGCTAGTCACTAAACCTAAACATGAATAACCCAAACACGCACACTGAACATCAAGTTTCCAAAGGTGATCTTGTTGATTCTTTAACCAAAAAACTTCAGCAAGTGCAATTGAAGTACGAGCACGATGGTCAGGCAGAAATCATGAAACAAATGCCACCAGATGAACTTTACGAGTTTTTAGAAGAGATCGAGGCTGATCTTTTGCTTCTCACACAAAAGCTAGACTCAATTTGGGAGAGTTATGGTGTCAGATACACGCAGTCGTTGATCTAGGTTAACTAAGAAGCTGGTGTTTTATGCTTTAAAACGTGAAGAAGATCAGAGTGTTCCTCACATTGTATGCAATAACAGTTACTGTGTGATACATTTCGTCTATCAAACATGACTCCCTTAAACAATCTGATGATGAATATTTTGTACTTTAGTCGTAAGCATCAGCCCCAATAAATAATAATCTTATCACAAAGGATAACAAAGAGGAAGTCAATAATTAGAGAGTTTTTATTTTTTGAATAAAAGTCAATACTCTAGTATGGACGTTCTGGAGAGAGTGATCGAATGACACATTGTGAGCCAGAATTTAATTGAGAAAATATGGGGCGTTTTTTTAATCCGAATCAAGATCTTGCGTTCGAGTGAAATCTCTTATAAATTACAGCACCTTTTTTCGTATAAATCGAACTAAACTAAATCTGAGCACTCGATTTCGAGGTGGAGCCGTTTCTTGATTATGAGTTCTTATAACAAAGCCACGAAAAATTGTATCATCGCGCGGAAAACCAAATCAGAAGAAATAAAAAAGAACATAGCCTAAAAAAGAGATAATCCGAGTATGAGAAAATTAGCACTTATTTAAAAATTTGATTTGTGATCAACACTGACTAATTTGGCCGAGAGTTTCCCGGCTATACTTTTGAATGTACTGCACCAACAAGCAGAACGTCCTCGTAAATTTGGAGGACGACCGTTGTTGCAGCAAAGGTGGAGTTAGATGCACAACCACATTTTAATGGAACACGTATATCATTACGTATTTTAGATTAAAAGTCTTTTACTTTGATTAATGTTATCATTATAGTTTGGTTCACGCAATTCAAACTTCATATTTGCAAGCAAAAAGTAACATGAAGAATTGTGGATACTTGGAAATGGCCCTTCGAAGAATGGGGTGTACATACTATACAGGCTCCGTCACGTGTATATATGCCCCGGCCTAGTAATTGAATATTTTTCCTCAGAGCAGCCGCATGTCTGAGACTGCAATGCCTTGAATTCCAGAAATTATCATATACAGACTAAGGCAAAGATCGGTTAAGTTTAAGAAAAAAAGCTTTTTTTTTCTAACCGAAAGTCGAAAAGGTAAACAAGTGTCCTTGATCATTTGCGTTTTGACAATGCCCTGCAGACGTGACGGCTTGCGGTGCACGTTCACGCACTCTCTGTTAGCAACTTGATTCAACGGTGCACTACTACAAAAAATTAAAAAAAAAAAAAAAAAAAA
>JAJMCO010000328.1:0-12350 GCA_030573015.1 Metschnikowia peoriensis | reverse complement strand
CTTTAAACCAGATATGGACCCCCGTTTACGCGAGGTCTTAGAGGCTTTGGAAGATGAGGCCTATGTAGAAAACGAGGCTGAAGGAGAAGACGATATTTTTGCCGATTTGTTACAATCCGGTGTAGTGGACGAAGAAGAAGACGATTTTTACCTGGATGAAGGTGAGTATGATGAATGGGATATGGACAATTACCAGGACGAATTAGACGAGTATGACCTGGATTATGCTGGGGAACAAGTGGAGCTTGAAAACCCATATGGTGAAGGAGAGGCGCCAGAAGAAGTGCTTGAAACAGGTGCTGAAACAGTGGTTGATAATGCGTGGGAACGGGATTTCCAGAAGTTCAAAAAAGCCCAGAAAAACAAGGTCAATGAGTGGGATTCCGATAACGAGTTTGAAGATGAAAATGAGGAAGATGAAGAGGAAAGGGAAAGGGCCGAGGCTGCAGATGAAGTTGGTGCACTCCCGTCTATCAGTGGCAAGAAAAAGCCCAAGAATAAGATCCGGAAAAAGATGGGGGCAATGACCGATACTTCATCGTTTTCGATGTCGTCTAGTGCATTGTTCAGGACCGAGGGTTTGACGTTACTCGACGATAGATTTGAGCAATTGGCCAAGAAATTTGATGAGGAGGAGGAAGAAGAAAACACCACCGAGTTCAGTATGGCCACGGAAAGACCCGATCTCGAAGACATGCTTGATGATTTCTTGGATAATTACGAACTTGGGTCTGGAGGCCGTAAGCTTGTGAAGAAGGATAAGCGGATCGATGCATTGAAGGAGGCAGCAGACAGTGTATCACGTGGTAAAGCAGCTCAGAGAAGAAAGAAGCAGGCCGAGGCCTCGATGGGCGGGTTGGGCAGCTCTTTTGGAAAGATGTCGCTTTGAGTTAACAAGGGGAAGTTGCGGGGTATATAGTGCCACGCTATGTTTTAATGAATTCTTAATCTGATAATGTGATGACTAGGCTCACTATCAATTTGTAGAATCTGTTCGCTATTCTTCGCGAAATCTTCAATTGTATGCCGAGGAATCTTTTCGAGATCGGGATCCAGCGGACGGTATGGTTATTTTTTAGGTAGCAAACGCTGCTTTCGTGATTTCAATCGCCTCGTCGATTTCCTCTGGGGTCTGACCTGAAAGTTCAATAATTAATTCCTCAGTGGCGGGATCATATACTTTGAAAGTCTTCTCGGACTTCGAGTCGTACCATTGACCTTTAATAACTGGGAATTGATTATATTCATCTTTTTGAACGAGCAGCAGATGTTCGGAATCTTTCCATTTAAGGCTTATATATTTCTCGCGAAAACTTATTTCCCTGAACATCCACCTCAGATTCAATGAATAAGATCTTTTCAAACATATCTTGATTCCCGGCAGTGATTGGGAGAAGACCTTTCGATAGCAGCTGGTCGTTGTAGTTGATACTTTTTCTTGAAAGGACATATACCGTGCCTATCAGTAAATGCTTCAATTTTTTCAGCACATTAATCCGGTATAATCATAAGGTTAATGGTACGTTGAGGTGTGGCTAAGATGAGTATTAGCCTTTGTCTTTTGGATCGTGTGGACTCTGTAATACTTTCTTTTTGGGTGAATACTGTGCTCACGTAATCATGTAAGTTTACAAGTAAATTACTTCAATTTTTCATCAAAAAAGTTCAATCCATTGACATGTTCATGCGTATCACCCTGATTACAAGAAAATAGTTCAATTCAGCATAAACGTCAATGAATCCGACTAGAGTAGAAAAGTAACCAACCGTTTTTCTCAAAAATTATATCCGTTAGTAAACTCAAGCAAGAAAGTTGCTCAGTCATACGACCGCGATGATTCTTGGAGATTTGCCCAGAGGCCGATGGTAAAAAGCGTTGGAAAAAGTTTTGGAAGAAAATGTATCATCAAGAATGGACTCTTTGCAGAGATCTTACGGCTTTACACCAATTCAACAATGGTCTGTCCCTTCCAATTCATGACACCAAGGAGCGAGAAATTATATTGTGTCTTTTATGCTGTAGAACCGGAAATTCTCAGGCGATTCTCAGCTATAACTTTTGTGAGAGTTCAAAATTCTGGTGGCAACATATTGGCTTTCGGTCAGAGATGCACCTCAGGGAAATGTTAGCTCCGATCGAAACATCATCCTCCATTCTTCGGAATCTTAACCGTTCTATTAAAGTGGTATACATCGTTTTCATCAAAAGACGCCGTGAATTTAGGGTTGGGGTCGACATTTCTCCCCTACTAGTAAGGCAGCTCTCTCGGACCCTTGGTCAAACAACTTAGTTTGGGCGATGACATAAATTAAAAGTAATCAGTGTGCAGAGGACATTTTTGGGCAGGAATCTCAAACCAGGGTAAAAGCTGATGAGAGAGTTCGAGCTTCAACTTTAGTTGTTTTAGTTGAGGCACCTGAGGTAGACGTGCGATCTATTAGACGTTTTCTATAGTTTAGTTTTGTTAGTGAAGAGTGGTAAAACAGTTGGAGCTAATGCCCTATAATAAGATGAATCTTCAAAAAAAATACCGTCAATTTTAAACCAATGGGATTAAACTCATCATTTAAAGTACGTTTATTAAGTGCACAAAATAATTTACGTCCTCGTTGTGAAACACCTCTTCTTACTTCTTTAGTGGAGGTTGAAGTATAAAAATCTGGCGCTTTCGATATCCCAAATTAGCGCAAGTAAAAAATTAATTGGCTCCTCTGAGGCTCACAACCTTACAAGAGATTAAAAGGTATAAACATTTGAATTTATCGGTAATTATCGTTTAAAGTCAGTTCTGTAAAGAAAGCAGCTCTGTGAAATACTTTTAATCTAAATACACTAACAATTCATCGTTTGCAAAACTCAGACCAGAATTGTGGAAGAAACTCTTTAGGGACTCTGGATGCAAATTCCAAGTGACAGAATGCCAGGTGTAAAGAAAGTTTCATGAGGCGGAAGAAGTACAAAATATTCGAGTTGAAATGTCAGAAAACACTTAATTAGCTTTTAAATGTGTTACTGACATGTGCACGGTGAAAACGGGGCTTTTTATTCCATGCTGGAGGTTTAAATCTTTACTCTTGGCCCTTAACTCATATCATTATTTTATTGTACTCGGGCTCAGTGGCTTGCTTCACACAAAAACATGGAAAAATACGAAGAAAAAGACAACAATAATGCTTAGCTATATTTTAATTAATTTCCCATAAACTGGATATAAATATTGACCCCCCACCCCCTTCGAAAATTTTACGTAGAGAATATATTAGGATAAATTATGAATTATTCCCTAAAATACCAGTGTTTCAGTAAAACTCTTCAAATCTTGATCAAAGCCCTAGCTTAAGCTTGGGCATGGCTTGGAGGTCCTTAAAGGAGCCAAGAAGCAGAAAGAGAAACGAGGAATTTACGATGTGAGTTAAAGACAATGCAGATGGAGTGGGAGACCAAGATTAGAAAGCAGCCCAATCAGGTTGAGTAAGTGACCAATTAAAGTTGATAAAACAATGACCATCGTCATAAAAATGAAGTCGCAGAGCGGGGGTGACGCCATAATTTACTACGTTCTTTTTCAACTACGTTGAAAGGTTTTCGAATGCCTAGCGATATTTCGCGCCATTATGGCTTCTTGTAAGGATACCAAGAGAGTAAATTGCGTTGTGGAATGTTCAAATAGCCACTTCGGATGGCAGACTCGAGCATGAAAGAGGAAAAGTTTCCACATTATCTAGCTAACCATGTTTTGTCTTCATTTGAAGTCAAGCGTAAATTTGAGCCCTTAAGAGATGTATATGGGTCAATTATCATGCTAAGCTGTAATGAATGCTCTCAACTAATAAGGTTTTGTGCTCTTATTAGAAGAAGCTCGGAGTAAAACTTCACCACTTAGAAGGTGCTTCAAGAGCAAGCCATATCCAGTGCTTAAAGTCGTAAGTCAGAGTCATGCCTGCTTAAAGGATGATGCGTATCTCTCGAACACTCTCTGTAGCCAAATGTGTGTGGGGGGGAGAAGGGGGTGGATTGGGCCGATGAAAGTGCTACAATCTGGAAAACTTTACAAATTCCACAAGGTGGGACTCTTCAGGTGTAATTAGCTCGACATCCTTCACTTTTTTTGAGCTTACAGGCAAAGATTTCAAGAAAAGGCTTCGAATAGCAAGGGAATAAAAGCATAATTACAAATCATAAAAATAAATAACAATATCGGCATCAATGGCCAAAATATATTTTTTAGTCAAAAAAACAGCCGGATTAGTCACGCAAATCAACACTGAATAGGGGCACCAGTCGTCCCGGCAATCTCCGGTTTAATGCGCGGACCAAATATTCTCACTCACAAACCTCGCTTCTTTTTGGACCACTGCTTCATCCAACAAAGAGAAAGAGAAAAAAAAAGAAGAGACAAAAGCAAAAACTCAAAGACAAAGGGGAGAAGCAAATTATGTAAACCCGTAATCCACACTCTCTCAGCCTGAAAATCCAAAAAATAAAAATAAAGAGAACAAGATAAAAAATTAATCCATCTCCCTATTTCACATTTCATTCTTCCACCAGGTCGTGCGCGTACCCATGTATCACCACAGAAAACGGTGCTCTCACCACTATCAATCACTGTATATCGTTCATTCGCAGACTGCCAAAATACGTGTGTTTCGGTATTTCCATAGTCCTCGTCGCACGTGCGTATTTGTGTTAGCTGTAGCGTGCTTGCTTGTTTATTTCTGCTCGTTTCTGCTGCTTTCGCCGCGTCTGTTTCTGTTTATACTGCCGTTCCTGCTGCTGCTGTCAATACGTAAAACCAAAAATATGACGGTGCCCTCAGTTTCCAAGGTCTATCCGTACGTTTTACAAGAAAAACCCCAGGAATTCTGGGACTACGAAAATATCAATATCCAGTGGAACTCTCAGGAGAACTATGAGGTGGTGAAGAAACTTGGCCGGGGCAAATATTCCGAGGTATTTCTCGGTATAGATTTGTCCAGTGGTGCTCAATGTGTGGTGAAAGTCTTGAAACCAGTAAAACGCAAGAAGATCAAGCGGGAGATTCTGATTTTGAAAAATTTGGTTGGCGGACCAAATATCGTCAGTTTATTTGATGTCGTTAGAGAACCACAACTGAAAACACCGGCACTTATCTTTGAACATATCGATAACGTGGATTTCCGCGTCATGTACCCGAAATTTTCCGATATGGACATTCGTTTTTATATGTTTGAGCTTTTAAAGGCGCTTGATTACTCTCACTCGATGGGCATCATGCATCGTGATGTCAAACCACATAACGTTATGATTGACCATAACCAGCGCCAATTACGGCTTATTGATTGGGGGTTGGCCGAATATTATCACGCAGGGACCGAGTATAATGTGCGTGTGGCCTCGCGTTATTTCAAAGGCCCCGAGTTGCTTGTAGACTATCGTTACTATGACTATCTGCTTGATATGTGGTCGTTTGGATGTATGCTTGCGTCGATCATTTTCAAAAAAGAGCCGTTTTTCCATGGCAAGTCCAACACCGACCAGCTAGTGCAAATCGTGCGGGTCTTAGGTTCCGATTCTCTTCACGAATATCTCGACAGATATGACTTGGTTCTTAGTGATGAGTATGAGGATTTAGGATATTACACCCGCAGACCTTGGAAACGGTTTGAAAATAGTAAAAACGCCCATTTGGTCAATGATGACGTGATTGATTTCATCGACAATCTTTTGAAGTATGACCACCAGCAGCGGCTCACAGCAAAGGAGGCCATGGCCCATCCTTACTTCGACCCAGTGAGACCACAATAACTAGACTGGGGGTTTTCTCTTTCCGGCTTAATATGAGAAGAGGAGGAAAGAAAGTGCTAGGAGTTCTCTCAAAGAAATTTTGAGTCTCTTGTATAACTTTCTCGCTGCTATCAATTTGAGAAAACACGGCATTAAGGTGAAAGAATAATTTCCAATGTCATTGACCATTTATCTTGTATAAGCTGTGGTGGTACATAAGGTCTTGCTAACAAGAAAGAAAGAGAAAAGAAAAGAGAAGAAAAGAAAAGGTTAATCGGCTTTTTGTCGGTAGGTGGTGTACCATTCATTCCAATAAGTATGCTGAACAGGGAATATTAAAGTCTGTCTGATACGTGATATGGGCTCGCGTCATTCAACTTTGGTTGGGCCCAGCTTTTTAATTCACATGTCTCAAGTTATGCGTGTTTCTGTAAACTGCATTAATAATAATTATGGTTCATAGTAATCCATGATACCCTACTAAGATGAAGTTTAATAGTATTGCAATCTTAAAGCAAATCGATAGTAGGAAAATATTACACAAAACAAATCCGACACTAAGTCCCTCGAGAGATAGCACATGATAGCAGCGTATTTCCTATGCTTCAAGTGCAATAAATACATAACCTTACCAGCACAGAAAACTTCCGCTACCACTATCAGAAATCGTAAGATGCGCCCATGAGCGATATTCTTAAATATGAACTTTCACCTTTTTGGACTTGACTGCCGCATCTACTCCTGAATCAATTATTAAGCCATTATAATCTCACTCCTTTCTGTGGCATTGATTTTGACCATTTATTTTTTATTCACCATAAGGTATCAAGACTCATCACCAGAGTGTTCCTCAGTCATTTCTTCTGTGACCTCATGTGTGCGTTCCCATATCTGGGAAGATTATCCGGGGTTCTTTCCTAAATTAGATAACGTTTCGTTAGAAACACATTCATTATGGTTGTTGGTGTATCAGGTGAGTTTCAAATTATTTGGGTATGGGCTCGCATACAAGGTTGAACATCTTCCTGATGAGGTTGAAATACCTTTTATTCAGCCGATTACTGAAAAACTTTGGGAAGAAGTAGGTGCAATGGCTATCTCTATTATCATTTTGAATCCAAAGACATTGTTCAATTTTGTGCTTCTATAGCGAATCTGCACTTATGTCAGGGCTTACATTCAAGAATTGGTACAAGGTTCGCAAAGGCCTGTAAACATCTTTCAACGGGAATTTTCCCTCGCCCACTCTGAGCTGAGTGTATATGTCTTCCGAACTTAGTACTAGTTGTTCCCTAAAGATAAAAATCGTCTTCATTTCCTTTAATGGCTTTCATGAACAAATTGTAGATATCCTCGGTTGTTCTCCTATCGATCTCAAAACGAAACAGACGAAGCTGTGATATTCCAGGTATGGTTTCTTATCGCAAACTTTTTTCAATCGCCACAAATTTTACCACAAACTTTTTGTATTTTGTCTGATACCACTGCCTAATAATTTGTTGCGATCATAATTCTCTGTGACATACTCAAAAGTAATGGTCCAGATTGGCTTGACTCCCGGAATTACTGATATTAAATTCCCTAATTGCCACGATTACGGATTTCAACTTGTGATCTGTCTTACCTTTGTATAACACCGTGCTCTACTGTATATCGTTTCTTATTGCAAAGGCCCTCGTTCTCTTGAGATCTTTCATATCATTGCTGGATACATTTCTCTTACCTATTCCCACCAGTCGTGAGTCTAAAGTGCCACCCTATAGTCTTGCTTGTAGCGATATTATTTGTGTTTTTTCCTGTTTTTCTTTTTTTACCAAAAACAGTAACACAAAAGGTTGCACGAGTTTGTAGAATTATTTGCTGATTATAGCTTGACTCCAACGGGTCACTTTTCAATTATTTTTCTCTAACATATATATATATATATATATATATATATATTCATGTACTTCCTACAATAATCAGGGCCTTTTTTAAGTCCTTCAACTTGTTTCCGTAAAAGGTGTGCTGATAATTGATTGTTGTAAGTTTTTTTTACCCCAAAGCTATCATTAAACGCGTGAGATGTAATTTACGATTTCCCCAGAGTTTCCATTAGCTTCCATTCCTCCATTCGCGAAATCAATACCAGACCGCGTGGCCGTGAATATATATAGCGATATCGCTAAATCGAGACGCACGATTCAATCTGAAACAGGCAATTCCATCGCAAGCACAATCTCAATATAGAGATCACTTAACCGAAGAAGAACAAAAAAAAAAAAAAAAAAAGCAATTCACATCATGTCTAAGGTATTTTTTGACATCACAGCTGATAACCAGCCCAAGGGAAGAGTTGTGTTTAAACTTTACGATGACGTTGTTCCCAGAACGACGGAAAATTTCCGTGCTTTGTGTACTGGAGAAAAAGGCGTATCTTCCGAAAGTGGCAAGCCACTTCATTATAAAGGCAGCATTTTCCACCGTGTGATTAAAGATTTCATGTGTCAAGGAGGTGATTTCACCCACGGGTCGGGAATTGGTGGAGAGTCGATTTACGGCAATAAGTTCGAAGACGAGAATTTCCAATTGACCCATGACAAGCCATTTTTGTTATCGATGGCGAATGCAGGCCCTAATTCAAATGGTTCGCAATTTTTCATCACCACAGTACCTACCCCACACTTGAATGGCAAGCATGTGGTTTTCGGTGAGGTGATTCAGGGTAAATCTGTAGTCAGAGCTCTTGAAAGATGCGAAAAGGGTCTGAACGATAAGCCTACACAAGATTGGGTGATTGCTGATTGTGGACAGCTTCCTGATGACTATTTGCCTGAAGCAGCCGTGGTGGCCGATGATGGTACTGGCGATATTTACGAGGCAGTGTTGGCAGACGACGATAAAATTGATCAGTCGAAGCCGGAATCTGTACTTGAAGCAGCCACATTCTTAAAGGAATTAGGAACCAAGCTTTTGAAGGAGGGAAAGTTGGACAAGGCCTTTGAGAAATATACTAAGGGCTCAGGCTTTTTGAATGACTATACGCCAGAATCCTTGAGTGAAAAGCTCACTCAGGAGAAGACTTCTTTGAGTGTCTCTTTGGCGTTGAATGCCTCTTTAGTGGCGTTAAAATTGAAGGATGGGAAAAAGGCCATTCGTGCTGCTGAAGATGCGCTTGCATTCCCAGCTATTGATGACAAAACTTCTGCCAAAGCATGGTACAGAAAGGGATCTGGATATCTCCTTCTTAAAGATGAAGACAATGCAGAAGCTGCCTTCAAATCTGCGCTTGCACTTTCGCCAAGCGATGCTGCTGTGTTGAAAGGTCTTAGGGATGTGAAGGAGTTGGCACAAGCCCGTACTGCGAAGCAAAAGAAGGCCATGGCCAAATTCTTTGGCTAATTCTAGAGTTACAGTGTATATATTTTCAATGTAAAAGGCTAGATCTTGATACGGTAAAGAATGGAAAAAAAAAACTAGACGGAAAAATTCACAGTTTTACAAAAACAATTAACTCAAAAAGACAAACTTCGTTAAACATTTCACTAAACAATAAAAACCGAAAACAAGGAAGACTTGGTGGTGGATAGGGAACTGCCATCCCTCACACCAGCCCAAGAAAATCAACAGCATTCTCAAGCAAGCAAGTCCTTGACGTTTTGAGGAACGTCCATCTTCAAGACTGGGGCAGCAGCCTTAGCCTCGTCGCCCACAAGCTTGGAAACAATCTTCTTGATCTCAGCACATCCAATTCTCTGTCCCTTGGCATCTTCAATAACAATAGCCATCTCACCAATGAAAGCCTTGTTCTTAGGGTTAAGCGACAAGTAGGCATCATCGAAAAGTTCAGCCTCAGAAGTTCCCGAAATCACACCGTGCTTACCGGAAAGATCTCCAACCTCCTTCTCAGCAGCAGTGCGTGCACTGTAGTCACCACAGTATGGGTTAAAGTCCTTAGATCTTGGGTCACATCCGCCAAATGGGTATTTTTGGTGGATACGGTAAGTGAAAGGACCCTTCTCTTTGGGCAAGTTGGTAAGAGCCACAGCTGCAGAAGCAACACCGTTAAGAGAGTAGAAAACAAGGGCACCAAAAGGTTGGGTGGGGAAGAGGGCAGCCCAAACGACGCCAACTGGAGAGTCCTTGTTAGCAGGAGCAGCACAAGAGGCAGCAAGAGAAGCGAGGCCAAGAGTGGCAAGCAAAGCGTAGGTGATTGAGTACATATTGGATATCAAAAAAAAAGTTGGTTCAGGTAGAAAGTTCTGATGGAGAAGAAAAGAAAAAAAAAAAGAAGATACAAACAAGAACGACTTTGAGTCTGTTTAAATAGTTGATTTTTTCAGTAAAAACCCTAAGCTTTTTTTTCTTTCTCTCCTCAATTTCTGTTCGTCTTCATTTTCGTAAAAGATGGTGGTTTGGTTGCAATTCTGTTGCAGGGGCTTGATGGGCAATTCTTGTCAAATGCCCCTCCTTAAACCCATACTTTCCATCCGGCAAAATCTTTTATTGTCCAGGCACACTGATCTATTTTTGAACAGAAAAACTTGTGTACGAGGCCTCATATTCCACTCCAAATAATGGTTGGAAAATTTTGCCTCGAATCAAGTCTTGCAGCCATCTACGCAAAAACGCAGTCTGGGCTCGGATGTAACACTGAATCCTTCGCAGAACATCCTTATATGCCGGAATTTGCTCTTACATGCCGCACCATGTTCCATTGACATGCGGGGAGCACCGCGTAAATCGGCTTTTAAAGCCTACCCCCCTTATTAGGGAAAAAATAACAATCTTGCTCAAATCGGGTCTTTTTTACTCTTCACGAAAATGGTAACTTTAGCTTTTTCAGTTTACTTGCTCACTTGTCATAAGTTTTTCATCAAACTTTGCGTTTTGATTTGTCTGTCTTATGGTTCTGGCCTTTCAAAACTCAGAATAAGGTTATTTGTAAATCGAGGGGATATGAAATACTTCAAGTCAAGTGAAAAAAAAATGCTCACAAGAAATTGATGTAATTGTTACCTCAAGCGTGATATCTAAACGATTCCAAGCTTCCTTGCAAAGATTCACAATGTTTGTCTCTGGTCCAGAATAAAGGCATTTGATGATTCTATATTTTACTACACGGTATTCATTCTACACCCTTGACATCACACTCGGAAATGAATACCTCTTTCGGAAGTGTTTCTTAATTCTTTCTAGCTGGCATTTTTTTGACAGACTGATTCCTGTACAAATCGCTCTTCAATGCAAGATTTATGCATTCCTCACTACTATATGTAAATGACAGCCAATTGATGAACCAGAGGTAGTTGAAACATTAGTACACTTTTTTATCAAGAAAATAATTGTTGTTTCAACACTTGAAGTCATTCACAATGAAACTAAGGAACGTTTTTAAAAACTCTTGCTTTTCTACGCAAAGTGACAAATAATAGCAAAGCACTGCTTTTGTTTTTACAGCAAACACAATGCTGGAAGGTAAAAACTTTAGCCATACTTTTCTTTTCGTCTCTTCGATTTCTGTGTAGATTACGGAAAGAAATATGGGGAGGTTTATGATAATTCAGGTAACGTCTACATTAGCTCTTACGTATGAAATTCCTGGTTTGATAGGAGGCAGACACATATCTTAGAGTCTCATTTACTAATTCCATTGCAAGCAGAAAAAACTCCGAGTTTTAATCTGCGAGGGAAGATCCAATGGAAATCTGAAAAGAACAGGCACTGAATCTGAACGAATTCGTGTTTAGTTGTGTGGGAACTCAATAAATAGAAAGAATAAACACTGAAATCTAACTCTGGAATATGTTGCGAGGTTTCATCCACCTAAACGGGAAATCTATTTTCTCTCAAAATCTCAATACAAGATTACTTTCAACTAAATATGGGAAAGCAGACCTGATAAATAATGTACTAGATCGTCCTTTCTCAGGTTTTGTGGATACCGGGTGTTATCTTGGTTTTGGGGTTTTAATAGCACCCCGAGAAACACATATATAGAAATTACTAATTCAAATCTACCAGCTTACATGTGTCAGAAATGGAAAGACAAACAGTGTTAAACAATACACCTAACAAAAAACAATAAACAAAAGGGAAAGTCGCGGCAAGAGAAAAACTGCAATTCCTTTCACCGTTTCCTAAATCCTCCAGTAATTTGCTTAAGCAAGCAAGCTCTTGACGTGTTGAGGAACGTCCAACTTCAAGACTGGCTTAGCAGCTTGGGCCTTGTCGCCATCAAGCTTAGACACAATCTCCTCAATCTCAGCACAAGCAACTCTCTGTCCCTTAGCATCCTCAATAACCACAGACATCTTACCAATGAAAGCCTTGTTCTTAGGGTTAAGAGACAAGAAGTTGTCATCGTAAGCCTCAAGCTCGGTAGTTCCAGAAATCAAGCCGTGCTTTCCGGAAAGGTCTCCAACTTCCTTCTCGGCTGGGGTACGAGCACTGTAGTCACCGCAGAATGGGTTGAAGTCCTTGGATCTTGGGTCACATGCGCCAAATGGCTCTTTGTTGTGGATACGGTAGGTGAAGGGGCCTCTGGCAGCATTCAAGCCAGTGATAGCAACACCAACAGACACGTATCCATCAACAGAGTAGAAAA
>JAJMCO010000327.1:0-12330 GCA_030573015.1 Metschnikowia peoriensis | reverse complement strand
CGAGAAGTTTCCATTCCAGTACACGCAGAAACCTTCAGTTCCAGAAAAATGAGGACGATAATCAACCGGCCCTTGAAAAATACGGTTCTGATTTGACGCAATTGGCGAAAGACGGAAAACTAGATCCCGTGATTGGGAGGGACGAAGAAATCCGGCGGACAATCCAGATTCTTTCACGCAGAACAAAGAATAATCCTGTGCTTATCGGAAATGCTGGTACGGGTAAAACAGCCATTATGGAGGGCCTTGCACAACGTATATTGAAGGGTGAAGTTCCCGAACTGATGAAGGAAAAATCTATCATTACTCTTGATCTTGCGGCGATCATTTCGGGAGCAAAATTCCGTGGTGATTTCGAAGAAAAACTTAAGAAGATCCTCACTGAGGTTGAGGACAAGAAAGGCTCGGTGATTTTATTTGTTGATGAGTTGCATTTGCTCATGGGTTTGGGTAAGGCCGAGGGATCAATTGATGCTTCGAATTTGCTCAAGCCAGCATTGGCCAGAGGTAAGCTCTCACTCTGTGGTGCAACCACTACTGAAGAGTACAGAAAGTACGTGGAAAAAGATGCTGCTTTGGCCAGACGTTTTCTGCCTGTGCCTGTTCATGAACCCACTGTGCAAGACACGATATCGATCTTGCGTGGACTTAAGGAGAAATATGAAGTGCATCATGGTGTGCGTGTAGCTGATAGCGCATTAGTAACTGCTGCACTCTACTCTAACCGGTATATTACTGACCGCTTTTTGCCCGATAAGGCCATTGATTTGGTCGACGAGGCGTGCTCAACTTTGCGCTTGCAACACGAGTCCAAACCAGATGCAATTGCCCAGTTAGACCGCCAAATCATGACGATCCATATTGAGTTGGAATCCTTACGCAAGGAGGAGGATCAGATGTCGCATGATCGTACCAAAAAATTGGAGGAGGAATTGGCCGTGAAACTGGCAGAATTGAAAAGCTTGACTGAGCAATGGGAGGCTGAGAAGAAGGTCATTGACGGTATCAAAAACGCCAAAAGTGATTTGGAGCAGGCCCGTTTTGACCTTGAACATGCACAACGCACAGGTGACTATGGTAAGGCATCCGAATTGCAGTACTCGACCATCCCACAATTGGAAAAGCAAGTGCGTGAAATTGCCGAAACCGAAGATAGTATGAAATCCTCAACGCTCTTACACGACTCGGTGACTTCCGATGATATTGCTGGAGTCATTTCCAAAATGACCGGTATTCCACTTAATAACTTGATGAAAGGTGAAAAGGACAAATTGTTGGATATGGAGTCCACCTTGAAACAACATGTCGTTGGTCAGGATGAGGCCATACATGCTGTTTCAGATGCGGTGCGTTTACAAAGAGCAGGTCTTACCAGTGACAAGAGACCCATTGCTTCGTTCATGTTCCTTGGACCTACAGGTACAGGAAAGACCGAGCTCACTAAACAATTGGCCGAGTTTTTGTTTAACGATAAGTCGTCTGTTATTCGGTTCGACATGTCTGAGTTCCAAGAAAAACATTCGGTGTCTCGTTTGATTGGCTCTCCTCCAGGATATGTGGGCTATGAAGATAGTGGTGAATTGACCGAGGCAGTAAGAAGAAAGCCTTACTCGGTGGTTCTCTTTGACGAATTTGAAAAGGCCCATAAGGACGTTTCAAAACTCTTATTGCAGGTTCTCGATGAGGGTTCTTTGACCGATTCTCACGGTAAACATATTGATTTCAGAAACACAATCATTGTCATGACGTCTAACATCGGACAGGAGATATTGTTGGCCGATAAGGATGCTAATGATGAAGGTGCCATCAAGGGTTCCGTCAAGAACGAAATCGTAGAGAACTTGCGTCTTTACTACCCACCTGAATTCTTGAACCGTCTTGATGATGTTTTGGTCTTCAATAGATTGTCCAAGTCCTCGTTGAGAAACATTCTTGACATCAGATTGGAGGAGATACAGGAGAGACTTAATGATAAGCGTATCTCATTATCACTTACCGATGATGTCAAGACTTATTTGGCAGACAAGGGTTACGACCCAATCTATGGAGCTAGACCTCTCAACAGAACTTTGCAAAAAGAAGTCTTAAATCCTCTCGCCATGCTCTTGATCAAGGGCCAGGTGAGGGAAGGCGAATCTGTTGAGGTATCTTTGAAGGAGAACAAAGTGTTCATTGCCCCTAACCATCCTGAAAGTGAGGTTGTCAGTGATGCATAAATTTGCTCAAACGCATTAATTACAAGACATGTATATATTTTTAAACTATAATATAAATAGAATTTTTATCAATGTTCACCAAAACACTACAAGACTCTACCAACAACAGATGCGTCCGCTATATGCTTTTCGCTCTCACTCACTTTCTTCAATGATTTTCCTCCTTGAATTTGTCCGAGTAACGCTCCAATATCCAGAAGTCCTCCTGCTTTTGAAGGCGCACTTCCGCCACTTGGGGGAGCAAAGGATGGCGGTGGAGGTGGTCCTGGTGGAGGTGGTGGTCCTGGTGGAGGTGGTGGTCCTGGTGGAGGTGGTGGTCCTGGTGGAGGTGGTGGTCCTGGTGGGGGAGGAATATTCAATGGAGGAGCCGAAGAATTTCCAGAAACATTATTAGTAGTGGCAGTTTCTAACGTAGGTGGTAACTCAGTCGGGATTGGTGGTGCCATACTTGGAACTGGTGGTGCCATACTTGGAACTGGTGGTGCCATACTTGGAACGGGAGGTACCTGTTCTGGAATAGGAGGTACTTGTCCTGGAACTGGAGGCGCCCCATTTGGGATAGGCGGTGGTAAATTTGTGCCCACATTCTCCTCGCGAGAAATTGGATGAGGGGCAGAACCTGGGGGCGGCGTTGCAAAATCATCATCGGACTCCGAATCCACTGTTTCTGAAACAGCTTTTTCTGGTTCGGGCTTTGGTGGCTCGGCGATGTTTGCTTGTTGCTGACTAGCAGGTTCTGGAGCTTTTGGAGCTGTCTGAGTTTGGAAATTACCAGTAGGATTTCTCGAAATAGGTTGTGGCATTCCTCCGAAAAGCAAGCTGGCTAGTTTGGCAGCACCCGCTCTGTTCGGTTCTTCGTCGTCTGAACTCTTTTGCTCATCATCGCTCCAATCATCATTGTCCAAACCTCTTTGAGAAGCTCTTTGCGCGTCTAACTTCTTTTGATTCACTGGTTGGTCAGCAGTTGTAGGTTTAAAGAATGGGTTCGTATTGGAACGTAAAACGCCAGCAGGTGACCCTGAGGTTGCACCAAATCTAGAAAAAGGATTACTCTCGTGTGGTTGTTTAGTTTCGTTGCTTGTCTGCGCAGACGTGGCATTGGCAGTAGGCTTATCATCGACTGCTTTCACAGGCAAAGATGCCTGCTTTACCTCTGGAGTCTCCTTCTTCTCAACTGTGGGCTTTGCAGCTTCGTCTTTGTTCAAAGAAATATTGCTTGGGTTGTACAGAGGCACGTTCTTTTGATTGACAATTTCATCATCGCTCCAATCATCGTCTTGCTTCTCCATAAGCTCCATCTCCTTCTTGAGTTTTGCCAATCTAGCCTCCTTCTCTTGCTTTCTCTTCAAGTCCCGCTCTTTTTTCCTCGCCTCCATCTCCTTTTTCTGTTTTAAAAGAGCTGCATATTCCTCATCGGATTCATCATCACTACTCTCAGGTTCCTCAGTCACGGGCGGTTTAGCCTTCTGGACTAGCTGTTTTGGTTGTTCTGGGAGTTTTTCTTTCTCTACTGGTTTGACTTCTTGGAGTTGAGACTTTGGTTTCTCTGGCGCCTGTTCCTCGGGTTTTTGTACAACGGGTGGTTGCGCGGTGTTGCTTTGCGATCCCGAACTATTATTTCTGTTTCTTGAAATACCCAACTTTGCCAATCTCTCGTTCATTCTCTTCTCGGCCTGCAGTTTTATGTAAGCCGCTCTTTCCTCCGGAGTACTATAAGCTGGCTTATTGGCTGGTGGAGCCGCCGCTTGAGGCGCAGTATACAGAGAAGACTGGCTGTTTTGAAAAGAGGATGAAGCACTAGGTTGTGCTGGTGCTGCAGCTTGAGGCTTTGTAAAGTTGTTCAACTCGTCAATGAAATACTTCAACGTTGTAGATACGCCTTCACCCTTTTCCCATTTATTTGAACCCAATGTAGACTTAGTGGATACCTGTAAATGAGTGGCCGCACCTTCTTCCAAATCCTTGATACTGGCCTCAATGTCCTTGATCATTGCAGATTGTGCCTCGCGCTCCTTATCCGCTGTCTCAGACATTTGCTTCCAAAGAATATCAGCATCAGAGTTTGATCCTTCTGAGTAAGGCTTACCAGTCAAGGCGGCCATTCTCTGTCTCAAAAGCTGTTTTGATTTAAACTTGCGTCTGTCGCTTTCAGTGATTTCTCCGTTAGGGCCCGTGGCTTCGATAGCTGATTCGGAGTTCTCGGGATTCCAGTCTGGGTATTGTTTCTTCAAATTAGCCTTTGCCAAATCAGATTTTGCCTTTGAAATTTCGGCACTGACCTGGAAAATTCTCGACATCAATCTAGGAACGGTATCATTAGTAAGGTGGTTTAAAGTTTTGAAAAGCTCGGCTTTTTCTGCGTCACTACCACCGGCACCAAGCGCATTTAACTGTGCTTGAATTTCTCTTATCTTTGCCTTTGAAGTCTCAATCTCATATGCATTTGCCTCGTCAACTCTTTTAGCGGCGATCGAGTTATGCTGGTCCTCAGAATCGGCGGCGTCCAACAAGATTTTCTTTTCACGGATCAATTTTTTGAGATCGTCAATCGACAAGTCCTTGGAAGCAGAAGACTTGACGCTACTAGCGACCTTCTCTGATGGGTTTCTACTTCTGTGGCGCGAGCTCGACGTATAAGAAATATTGTCATCATCGTTTTTGAACCTAGTAGCACTTGACGCAGGCTTTACTGGCGCAGCAGCCTTTTTCGCTGCTGCTCCTCCCTTCAAGGAAGTTTTTAATGAATCCATCGAGTCCTGGAGCAACTTCGCTGAAGGGGGGACTAGTTCGGGAGGAAGTCTCAACGGAATCTCAAGGCCATTCAATCTTCGGTAAACAAGGTGCATGGCAACGGCAAACTCATCCTTGTTCAACTTTCCCCTGTTGTTTGAATCACACAAGTTCCAAATAGTCTCGAGATCTGGTCTGCCCAAACCAGATTTGTTGAAGATGGAAATAGCGACATCACCCTCAATATAGCCTCTACGAGCTTTATCCCAAGCAGCAAAAACACCATCGTAAATCTGCTTCTCTTGCTTCGTGATAGCCCATGTGACATTATTTTTCAAAGAACCACCCATGGCATCCTGGAGATTGTTTGACGGAAGCTGAGCAGAGGGCAAGAAGTGCTGTTGCATCGCATTAAGTCCAGGAAGTCCGCCTGTGGGTGTGTGTACAAACCCCCATTCACCAGGCCGACCAGTGGGCTGCGCCTGTAATGGACCACCAGTAGCTTGTGGTTGGAAGCCGGTAAGTTGAGGTTGGAAACCGGTTAATTGCGGCTGGATACCGGTCAATTGTGGTTGTACATTGAGACCACCAGTTGCCTGTGCCTGGAAACTTGTAGGTGGAGGCTGGAACCCACCGCCGGTTTGCTGTGGAATAAATCCGCCCGTGGGCTGTGCTTTGAATACACCTGTAGGTTGTGCATTAAGTCCTGATCCTGCTCCTGCTCCTGCTCCTGTAGCTTGAGGCTGGAAACTAGTGGGTGGAAGTGGACCTGTTCTCTGTGCACTTAACTGGGGCTGGTATCCGGTGAGTTGTGGCGCCAAAGGACCTGTACGCTGAGATTGCAAAGGTTGTGGCGCAGGTGCTGGTGCAGGCACAAACCCGGATGTTTGTTGTGGTTGTAATGCCACCAAACTTCCTCCGCCAGTTCTCTGTTGAGTCAAGGAGTTCACGCCCTGGAATCCGCCACCAGTGGGCTGTGCCGTGAATGAGGTTTGCGGTGCTCCAGATTGCGAGAGCCAATCATCGTTTGAGTTCTGAGCAAAGCTCGAGAACGGCGTGTTAGCAAGAATCTTATTGGGATCTTCGGGCACAGAAAACGAAATGGCATCGACAAAACTCTGCACTTCATTGCTCCATTTTTCAGGCAAAGTGCCCGGCAAGTGCTCGCCCCTCAATGCCTGATTGCAAAGATGTAAGGCCAAGGCAAATTCCGGGAAAAGAAGCGCACCCAGCTTATTTGTATCGGCCAATGCCCATACCTCGGCCAACGTCACAGGACTCAAGCCTGAACGCAACAAAATGTCACGTGCGGCGTCGCCGGAAATGGCATTTTCACCTGGCACCACTGCTGTGCGGAACAAGTGCTCGAATTTGGTCTGGTCAGCGGCAGAAATAAACGAAAGCCGCATGTTTGGAATATGCAACTCCAGGTTCTGTTTGACGCCAGCAAGCGCCGCGGAAAACCCGGTTTTTTGTGCTTGAAGTGATACCGGCGGCTGTTGCTGTTGTTGTTGCTGCTGTTGTTGGTTGTAGCCTGTGGCCTGTGCAGTCAATTGCTGCTGGGGGAAATTCTGGAACCCGTATCCCGTAGGTTGAGGTTGCTGAAAACCAGTGGCCTGAGGCGCAAACTGTTGCTGGAAACCGGTTTGTTGGCCTTGGAAAAGCCCTGGCTGCTGCGGCTGAGCGTACCCGGAATTCTGCCCCTGTGGCTGATAATACCCCGTGGGTTGTGGTTGTCCAGAATACCCTTGTCCATATTGCAGGTACCCCTGGTTAGAGAAATTTCCCTGTTGGTACGGATTATACATGGCGAGATAAAGGAGAAGGGTTTCTAAACGATATTTTCTATTTTTTCTATTTTTTTTTTTTCTTTTTTTCTGTTTTTTTTCCCGTTGGTTTTCACGCTTTTGTTTTCGTCTCTTGAAGGCGTTTACTCGAGGCGTAGATTGTTGGTGGAGATTTAAAACAGCGGGTCTGAGAACTTGGCGGTGGCTGTTGAATGGGCGTTAGCCCGGTGGCCGGCCCCTCAAGCCGCAGCAAGTAATTGTGCAGGAAAACCAGTTGCTGGAGGACGGGATTATCAAAAAGCCTGCCATGAATACAATAAACTTATATGCATTTCTGATTCTTAATTTTATAATTTTAGCAATTTTCTTAAACTTTTCCTTCAGAATTGGGTGCTTTCCTATTTGTGTTCTTTAATTCAAGGTTCTTGTTGGGATAAACATATCACCTAGTTTTTTGACAACGGTTGTCCGTTCCCTCTGCGGCTGGTACAGGCCAAGGATGCCGGGCACAGACTGATTCTAAAACCAAAAAAACAAAAAATTCATTTCTTTTAATTTTTCTGTTTAATTCATTTTTTGTTTACTTTTTTCTCCGTGGTATAATGTGATGGATTTAAGTGGAATGTTATATTCAGGCTTTTCTAATTTTCAAAAAGATTGGGTAGGTTAGTCAAGAAATTACTTTATATTTGATCTTATTTGAAAAATTGATCATAAACAATTAGGTCTAGAAATTCCAAAATTGATGAAAATTCGTTGAATTTTGCTCAAGGCTAACAATTATAAGAGCTTATTTTATTTAATTCTTCAAATATAAAGAAAATTATGAATAGTGCCGAATTTTGTCGAAACATTCTACGTCACTCTGTTTCTTGTCCTGTGCCACCAATAAGGTCTCTTGCGCGCTGCTACTTCTCCACACTAAAATCCAAGATAGCCGGCATTGAAACAAGTCGTTTGTGTGCTCCAGGAATGCCCTTCAGTTTAATTTTTTTCTCTCACCTCTTCTATTCATTAATTTCTTTATGTTTGTAGAAAATGAAGTCTTGAAATGGAACTATTACATAAGCTTATACATTGTTTCATATTGTATCATATCTTTAGTGTTGGCCTCAGCACATGTCTTTATATTAAGACGGCTTTAGTTACAGGCCACTAAATTTTCAGATCGACTGTGACAAGGCAATCACTTTTACTTTGATCAAATAATCAATGATCAAATAATCCAGTAATTCTCAATTTCTGCCCTTGCTTCTATCAACGACCTCATCCCAAAAGGCAATCTCTAGTTCAACAACGTCACGGAACATTTTGCGGAGCTCTTCCTTACGAAGTTCGCTCACAGGTTCATTTTGGAAAAGTGAGTCCAATAATTTAATTCCGTCCTCGTGAGCACTGCGGTACCAGTCCGAGGCATAGTCATCCAACCAAGCGGAATACACATCGTTCTGTTCCTGAGATTCCAACTTATTGAGTTTGCCGTCAAACTTACCCCGAATTTCGAGACCATAAAGTCCGGCCTCAGCATATCCGTGCAAACACGGAGCAACTGCCACTTTAATGGCAAGAAAATCTTGCTCACGCCCAATCTTATTCAAGTAATCACAGTAGGCAATACAAGCAGGCCCCGGCTGAAGTTCTGCGTCCAAGTCTGCTTTGCTATAGTCGATATTATATTTTTTTGCAAGCTTCTCCTTATGTTTTTCGATTTCCGCCATGATATTGGCAATGATGCTTGTTTGTGCCTGAATTTGTTCACAATTGGGGGCCACTGATGCAGCGTGGCCATGCACTTTAGCATAGTTGATGAGGTAGTAGAAGTCCTGCTTCAAGAAATACAAGAAGTCATCAAAGGGTAAGTTGTTGGTAGCAAGAAGTTCGAGAAAAGGGTGTTTAGTGTATCTTTCCCAGCTGGCCTTAATGGAAGGATGGTTTTTGAAATAGTTGTAGAATGTTCCATCTTTCTTATCTACATTCCAGGGTTCACCCCGAATAACCCCAAGAAAGTTGGTGCATGTGGTAATTGCATGATTCAATGGTCCATTACCATGGCCTAACCGGCCTTGAACCGTAACCATACCTCTATGCACATAATGGATCGAAAGGGCCACTGCTTCTAAAAGCGGCTGACCATTGGCAAGATTCGCAGAAATCGAACTTGCAAGCGTACACCCGGTACCGTGAATATTATTGGTTGGGATCCGTGGTGATTTGAAGATAGTCACTGTATCAGATTTGCCTTCATAAAGAACGTCGTAGATTTCTGCCAGAGCATTTTTTTCTACTGGAATTTTACCATTGCTCAAGTCTCTCTTTCCATCAATAAAGGGAACATGACCGCCTTTTACAAGCAAGTTCTCACACTGTAATTTTTTCTGGAGATCAGTAACAAAACGCACAAACGTTTCTTCAGTATCGAAATGCGGATGTTCTCCACTAGCTCCCCATAAAAACACTGCTTCATCGTAATTAGGTGTGCACAAGTAAGAAGAAGGGATGATTTCACGCAAAATAAGTTGCATGGTCTTGTCATCCACAAGCGACTTTCCCGAAGTGGCCACCATCACTGGGTCCACGACCAACTTGACGCTATTTTGTTGCAAATAGCCGAGGAATTCCGATAAAGTTTCCACCGCACTTTCCGTGAGCATGCCTGTTTTCACTACTTTTAATGGATGATTTCCATCATACCCGTCAACAAAATCAGCAAAGTTGGTCTTTAAGATTTTATGTAAATGCTGCTTTGGTGTTTCTACCACCGCTTCTATACCCAGGGTATTTTGGGCAGTGAGTGCCGTGATACATGTTAAGGCATATGCTTTATGCGCAGTAATTGCCTTGACATCGGCCTCAATTCCAGCACCTCCGGAACTATCTGATCCGGCAATTGTGAGCACGGCATTAAGTGACTTCTTGGCTTCTTGGGGCTGGATCAACTCAATCGCTTGCTGCTTGGTCATTTCACAGATAACGATATTTTTTTCTTTCCTTTTATTTTTCCCACTGTAGCTAGCAGAAATGATTCAGATTATAAGTAGTTACTGCAGCTGCATGTCCGATTCTGAGATGGTTCGACATATTATGTTGAACAAATCACGGGTGTAATTTACGAGGTGAATAAATTACGCAATTTTGTGAGCCGTAAGCGCATAAATCTCACTATGCAACAAGAGGGGTGCGCTCGGGGCACGTCCATGCGAAATTTACCCCACAATTTGGAAGATATCATCAATTTGTTAGAGACAGATTCAAGTCGGCTTTTCCTATTCAGTTGTAAAGCCAATTAGTCAATATTTGAGCTCTTCATAAGAATCAGGAAAAAAAATAAATGGGGTTTAATGATACCTTGAAGATTTTTCAATCAAGAGTCCGAGGAACACATTGAGGGGAAGCACCTTAGGTATTGCATCACACGACACGAGAAAAGACAATGCAAAGTAAAAAAAACAAAAACAAAACAAAACAGAAAAATGAAACGAGAACGAGAAAAATCTAAATCTAAAATTAAATTTCTATAAAGTCTAGTGTTTGGCCTGACCCATGCTCGTGTAATAATCGACCAACTCCAACTCGCTGCGAAGCGTCTCTTCTCTGTATCCCACGCGCATATCGGGCACGTTTGTCTTTTCCATATCGTTACCCTCAACGCCGGGCAACATGAATTTTTTACCGAGCCAATGCTTTTTGATCTCCCATTCCCAGCCGGATTGGTGCACGGAGTTTTTGGCAAGTTCACACATATCGACGCCCGAAAGTTTGTAGATTTGGGCTGCAACAGAGTACTCCTCAATCAACGGCTCTTTTGTATAGGAAAACTGCAAGGGGTCATCCGTAGATAAAGACACGTTCAACCCCTTTTTGAAGAAGTTGTGGAACGGGTTTTTGTCGTAGGTCAAGAAAAGAGCGTTGTTGGATAATGGCGACATGGCCAAGCCGATCTGGTCCAAGTAGTATAAGTACTGGATGAAGGGAAGCTTACGTAACAAGATTCCGTGGGAAATGGAGTGCGAGGTGAGAAATGCGGCAATCAAGTGTTCAGGATCACCAGCCTCACCACAGTGGGGCCTCAACACAAAAGTATTGAATTTAAGCGTGGCCCGCAATTGGTTGAGTGCCACCAAGTCTGAGTGGAGGTAGTATAAGTAGTAGGAGTATGGCGGGTTTGTAGGCGCGTCCCATTCGGAGGCCAGGGGCACTTTTCTGCTGGTGAAAGGACGGTCCAGCTTCGACTCGTCATCCACGGAATCGAAACCAACCACTCTTTGCAAAAACACGTGCAATTTAGGGTCCGATTTCGGGTTGAGCGTAACTTGGTAAAGCGGATGGAAAAGATTGTGCAATATTTGTTGGAAATTGACAACATTTCCATTGCGCTTATACAAATCGTAAAGACGAGGCACTTGGACCAACCAGCGTACATTGTGACTAAACAATTTGTTGTCAACAATCCAGGCGGCCAACTTACTCCACTCATCCTCCGAACGGCCGTAGACGGAAATACGCAACTCGGTCATTTGATACTTGGAGCTCTCAAGATCTTCAAACACTTGTTGAGTAATTTCTGCCAAGTAGCGTCCGTTAACAAAGTTGTCTGTTTTGAGAAAGATCTCTCTCAAACGCGACTCACCAATAGGATTATATTTCAAGTTGAATTTGTCAAAACGATGGAAAGTATCGGTGTGTGCATGCATATCCAAAGTATCAATAGAAAGATCGTAAGCTGTGAGTTTCAAGGACTCAAACACTTCAGCCAACGTCAACAACTTCCCATCTCTGAAAATCACTTGTTCATCTGGCGTTGTCTTCAACTTATATTTGATGTAACGCAAAAGATGCTTTTGGTTCATGCATGCCGAGTGGTGGATATGTGTGTCAACTTTACGCACATTGTAGAAATCTCTATGTGGGTTTTTCTTCGATTGCTTGGTTTCCTCAAACTCATTAAGCAAAGCGTACATGTTCCACTTGGTCTCCAAATATTGCAAGCGCTTGAAAGCAAACGATTTTGTCGGACCATCCAGCGAAATACGGGCGATTTTGCTCAAATCGTTATAGTAATCATGCAATGTGGAAATATCACCTAGAGGCTCACCAGTTTCCCGGTGATATACCTGGTATACATCGTCCAGGTTCAATTTCACTTCATAAGTCGAAGAATAGTCGGTTTGCGGCACCTCACACTCATTGAAGTCAAATACATCTTCTTCCAAATGGTCTCCCGGTAACTGATTAAACTTATTTTTCAGCTTATAAGTGGGCCGAGGTGGAGGCGGATAAATTTTCCATGTAGGGTCGTTTTTCGGATTGAGCTTATCGTCACTCTGCAATGAGCGATCCAAGTACTGGTGACGCAAACTCAAACATTGCTTCACATTACAGAAAAGCTCGATAAGTTCCAGTGAAGGGTACATTTCGGGAAGCGCATTCGCCAGACTACGAGGGTTTTGCGTGTGGTTATTGTTGTGTGCCGCAGACGCTGGCCGTGGGTGATACCCAAACTGTTTCTGTGGGAAATCGATGACCAGGGGCCGTCTTTTAAGCAGCTGTTGAGATGGACTCCGGGCCATTTCAGCGCCTGTATCTTGGAGAGCCTCCAA
>JAJMCO010000326.1:0-12391 GCA_030573015.1 Metschnikowia peoriensis | reverse complement strand
TCTGCACCTACACTAGCAAGTTTTTCTTGTAAAGTTGAGAAATTGTCCGTGGGCAGAATCTCGACTGGCAGAGATTGGCTGATTATATCACCATGGTCGAATTTGGTGGGATGTAATGTTTGCACAGTGACTCCGGTGTGTCTACAATCATCCATAAGCGCATATTGAATTGGAGAGGAGCCGCTATATTTGGGGAGAATCGAAGGATGGACATTTAAGCCGCCATAGGGCAAAGAGCGAAGGAAAGACCCGGGGATAAGTTTGCCATAAGAAACAGCCACTGCCAAATCGTACTTTTTGGGCAGTGCACATTCGACGATTTCGGCAGAGGTATCTACACGGAAAACAGAAAGCCCATTTTCGAGTGCGTATTTTCCTATAGGCAAATCCACGTATTGCTTCAAATTTCTGCCCGTGGGTTTGATTGACCGGGTATAAACATCTAATTGAGAAATCACCGACGGGTGCTTACGATGGATTTCCTTGAGCCGATGAAGCGACGCCACACTAAAGAGGTCCGACCCGAAAAACGCAATTCGGAGACTGGAAGGTAGCGGCATGAATATATATTGAAAAAAAAAAAGAAAGAAAAAGAAGAAAGAAAAAAGGGAAAATCAAGTGAGTTGTTATTTGATGAGTACATAATTTTTGTTTCAATTTTCAGCCGTTTGGGCCGAGAGACCGGGAGCCGATGCTGAGGCGCGGCACGGCGCGGCAATGGATTATTTAATGAGAAAAGCGAATTGAAGAAAAACAAAAAGAAAAAAAGAGGATGAATCAAAAATATGAGGAGAGAGAAGATAAAGAAGAAAATAGAAAAGCACGACGATTTTCTCGAAAGTGGAGTGGAAGTAAAAGTATCTGAGTGTTTTTCGGTGATTGCTTGATTGATTAATGAGTCTCGGGCCAAGGCTCTAGATTCGATTACCGCACAGGGTTCTGAAACAACAGGGCAGTGGGGGGAAGACGCGTGTTGAGGCCAAGGAAGAACCCAAAGAGAAAGCTAAATGCTCTTTCTTTTCATCTTTTCTCTCTTTCTTTTCATATTTTTTTTTTTTTTTTTGAAGACAGCAGGAATGTTCAAATATTTCTAAATCATGATTAGTCACGAAAAAAAAAAAAAAAAGTTAGTCCCATAAATCACGCAAAACTGTCGAGAGTGAAAATGAAAAAGCTCTCTTTCGCAAGGCCTCGTTTCCATGCTCAGCCCTGGCGTGGCGTATCGTGGAGCTGGACCGAGACTATCAAAGCAAAGAAGGCGAGCAGCAGAGATAGAGAAAAAAAACAAAAGAAAAAATAGAAATAAGATAAACTTAAAAAATTTGAGAGCGGAGGAGAAGATACAAACAGGAACACATGGAGTGAATATAAATTTCTTGGAAAACAATCAAGTAAATAATATAAAGAATGCAGCCCAGCACTTGCCCGCAACAAATGTCCAAAACTTTTAACGTCAAGGCTAAACTTGCCGCAGGGCCAAAAACGGGGGCTTTTTTTTTGTTTTTTTCTAAACGCGGTTTGCTCGCGAATTTGCGTGTTGGGGCCCCACACAGCGCACACTCAGCTGGCCTTCCTGCGGCATTAATAGAATATTGGTTTGGAGGGGTTTAACTCTTTTCCACCATCATTGAAATTTCCAATGCATTTTTGATTAGTATCAGATTTTTGTTCACCTCTAAAGAAAAAAACACGTATTGAAACCAGCCGATCTTCTGAATCCACAGCTTCCAGAGTCCAGAGTCCTGAGTCCTGAGTCCAGAGTCCAGAGTCCAGAGTCCAGAGTCCAGGGCCACCGCACGAAATCGGCTCGATCGCACGACTATACATAGAGGGCCGGGCCCGAGCCAAAAAAAAAATCAAAAAAAAAAAAAAAAAACAATAAAAAAATAATACTCCCCAGGAAATTAAACGGTACAAGAGCCAACCAATTGACATCTGCCCGCTTGCTCGCACCGTGATGATCCCGTCCACCGTCCACAAAACATTTATCTTGCTTTCGTGCACGTTTTTGGGTCTCATTTGCGGCACGTTATACTTATATCTGTCCTACAGCCCCCAATTGGCCCTGCAACTTCAATATCTGGCCACAAATGCTCTGTCGATAGCGTTGGTTGGCAGTCTTGGGGTCTCGATCACGGGCCCCGTGGCTGGCTTGGTGGTGGACCGTAAAGGCTACACTTTACCGCTTCTTACTGGTGGGTTTTTCATTATTTTGGGCTATTCAGTGCTCAGACATCAATTCACTCATCATTACTCACACGTGTCGCTTTCATGTATGTGTCTTTTTTTGGTGGGTGCTGGGTCCACGTTCATCAATCTGACGTGCCTCAAATGCTGCGCCGTAACGTTCCCGAGCCTCAGAGGTGTGGCCACTTCATTACCGTTGGCACTTTACGGGCTTCTGGCGATGTTTTACTCGGTATGCGCCCTGATGTTTTACCCGGGCGACACGCTGGGCTTTTTGCGGTTTTTGGTAGTATCGCTGGCGCTTATTTTCTTCGTGTGCAGCCCGCTAATTATGCTCTGTGACCGTCGAAATAACTTGGCTGGACGGACTGTGAGACTTGCCGATCCTATTGAGATGGTGAATCTACGAGCACTTGTAGATATTAAGCCGGGCTCTGCACTGACGATTTCGTCACCTAATCTAAACTCAAACCCAGCCGAACTCAGTGGATTACGGCTCCTTAAATCGAGACAGTTCTGGCTTCTTTTCTTCATTTTGGGCGCCATGGCTTCGTTGGGCCAGATGTACATATATTCCGTGGGCTACATGGTCAAGGCGCTTGTGATCAAGAATTTCCAGATCGATCCGGAGGTCGCTGCCATCCAATCTGTCGATATCCTTATTCAAAATCAGCAACAATTGCAGGTGGGGCTTCTTTCTATGACAAACTGTATCGGCAGATTAGTGGCTGGCGTGATGGGTGATATCATTACGCAAACTTTCAAAAAATCGCGTGCGTGGCTACTCTTTGTGCCCGGGGCTGGCCTCATTTGCACACAAATCTTGGGCGTGGCCATTTCTTCCCATGAATATTTGGGCGTGGCGCTGATGCTTTCGGGGTTCTTCTATGGCTACACACTCTGTATCATGCCCACTATTGTAGGTGACGTGTTTGGCATGGAAAATTTCTCGGCCAATTGGGGGCTTTTAGGTCTTGCACCTGTGATTCCCAGTTTCTACATGACCAATTTCTTTGGCGAAATCTACGACCTGAAATCGACTGCTGACGCGTCCGGTGCTTTCACCTGTGTGTTAGGTAGCAGCTGCTATAAACAGGTGTTTAATTTGAGTTTGGCAGTAGCGGTTTTGGCGTTGATGTTAGTGGGTGGATTCAATTTTGGAGAACGGTATTTTATGACCAGGGCCATGATCGAAAAGAGAAAGCTTCTTATCTAGACATTCTGCCAATGTGCGAGCGCATCGGCAAACGAGGAACTAAAATTAAGAAAGACAATGAATTATTTATTTTATTTTTATTTGTGAACTTTTTTTTTATTTGTAGTTTGATGGCATCGAGTTTAAATAACATTTGTGACTGTCACTGCTTCTGCTTCTTGAACATCATGCCACTGCTAGGAAACCAAGCATCCTAATCCAGCAATAAATTTTCTATATATATTGAAATATATCGAGGTTTCATCTAAAGTCTGAAATTCTAAAGAAATGCAGAATCAAAGGCGAAAAACAAAAAAAAAAAAACAAAAAAATCTTTCAGAGTATTTCATTCTAGTCACTCAAGTCTGGGGAAGAAATTTGAAATCTGCCGCATACTACTGTACTGTGAGTTCAAAGTCGCACCAATTTTGCACCCGGGCCGACTAGTTACAGTGAACCAAGGAGTATAAAAAAAATTTCGACAAGAAAAAGCATATACATATATATATATTTCTTGGGAAATTGAGTCAATTCCTGGTAAAAGTCTGTGTTGTTTTTTTATCAGTGAAAGAGGAAAAGAAATTTAATCTCAGACTATCATTTATCACATTTACATTCCTTCTCCTCCTCCTTCTTTTTTCATCAGATGAGTACATTTCCTACTACTAAAAGACAAACACTGTTTGCACAAAAGAAACGAGCCCCTAAGACGGGAAATGGCGGAGACGAAGGAGGCACTTTGACGGAACAAGAAAAACGGCGTTTGCGCCAGATGCGGTTTCTGGAGGAAAATCGCAAGCAAAAGGAAGATCCTCGGCTGTATGGATTTGTTAGTCGTGGAGAGGATTCAAGGCTTCAAAATAGCGAGTCTGCCCAACGAGAATACTTCGATTGGATTCTTGAAACTTTTAGACAGGTGGAGAAAATCGAGCCGATTCCCAAACCGGGCACTTTACCGGGAAATAGACCGGATTTGGCCAATATAAATAGTGCCACAGCTCGTTCCGAGCAAGTGTTGTCCAGCTTACGGAAGTTGCGTGAAGCAATGCTCCGGCAGCGGCCGAGCGTATTTTCGAAAAAAGTCCACTTGTTTTCCGTGCGTGTCAGCTCTGCTGTGGGTCATTATCAGACATATATCCCCAGTATTCGGTATCTATTAACCGATGCCAAGAGTTTGCTTACACCAGCCGAAAAGAGAGAAATCGCCAGTATTTTGGTGCTCCATGTGGCACACAGAAACAGCAACAACAGCGAGTCCCTGAAGTTGTTTTTCCAGCATTTAAGCCCGGTCAAGGATAGCCGTGTTTTGCGCACGCTTTTGGCTTGGACTCTGGGCGATTATTCTACATGGATGCATCTTTATAACACCGAAAGTGACCATTCGGTGTTTGCTGTGATGTCAATGGGGCTTCCTGCCATGCTTACACATATGGTGGCGTGTTTCACTGCGTCGTATTTCACCTATCCTTGGGAAGATATGCAACAGATTATGCCCAAAGGCATGACGTGGGCCGAGTTAACACTGCGATATGCTCCTTCGTGGGATTTAGAGGATGGCATGGTGCATGTTCGTAAGAGACAACGGCCCAAACCGAAGATCCAAGGCGAGATGGTGGGGAGAAAACCCGGCCTGAGTCTGAGTCTGAGTGAAGAAACAAGCGTGGTTCATAAACACATTGCTAGTGCTGGCACTGGCGATGATACTGAGATTGGCTCCTAGCGTTAATGTTTGTCGGGACGAGAGAGAGAGAGAGAGAGAGAGAGAGAGAGAGAGAGAGAGAGAGAGAGAGAGAGAGAGAGAGAGAGAGAGAGAGAGAGAGAGAATAAGAATTTAAGATTTACAGGTGGAATTGTGAACCACGGAGCATGAAACAATGGCTCATGATTTGTGGATGGAAGTGTGTGAACAGGATCGATTAGACTGTTTGATGCCAATACTACTACTTAAACTTGAAGTGTAGATAAATTAGATTTTTGTATTGGAGACTGAAGTACTATCAGCAAGCCGATGAACACCATTTTCTTTAAACTTATTTTATTTCATCTTTTCATATATAGATTTTTTTTTTCAATTTGATTTCCTCTTTTCCTCCAAAGCGAGGCCCTGGAATTTGCTCGGCCAACAGGCCCTATTCTTCTTTTAGGCCACACATGCGCGACACGAAAAAACCACCACTGGCATAAGCCAGGAAGAAACAGTTTTTGAAGATAAAAGAAATACATAAATAATCTTAAGCAGGAAAAAATTTGACAGGTCTTGTCCAGCTCATCAGTAGATTCTGTTTCTGTTTCCGTTTCTTTCCTTTTTTCTTTTCTTTTTTCTTCTTTTTTTTTTTTCTTTCCCTCCACCGCACTATGGCAGAGCTTCCCGAATCGATAAAAATCGACGACATTGCCTCGGGCCGGATCGAGGCACATACGATATATGCTGAGCTTGAAAGGCTTAAGCTGGAAATCAACGTTCTACGCAGCGATATGCTGGGTTTTCTCAAGGCATTGGCCACGGTGCCCGAACACCTGAGCCAGCAAGCATACTACGATAATTTGGTGGCCTCTGTGCGTGTGATAAGGGACGATATTGCCGATTTTTGTGCCCAGTATAACCGGCTTTTGCCGATCATAAATTTGACCCAAATCAAGTTGGGCCATGATGTTGAGGTGCTGAGTGGACAACAGAGCGGCAAACAGGGCCGGTCCAAAAGTACCGTGAGTAACACGTGAGAAAAAGTTCTATATCTTATGAGAACATGTCTTCAGGTGGTCTGATATTCACCATTAACCACGAGTCAAAGATTTTTAAAGAATGGCGTGATTCAATGATCTATCATTGGGATGTTTGGAAATATGAAGAAGAGTTTTGGTGTGTATTTACAGGAAGATATCCACAATGCTTTTCCACAAAGTGGAACCCCCTTGTTACAGGATCTCTAAAGCAAATCGAGTGGTTTTTCAAATTAAGCCTCCGGAAGATAATCAAAACAGATCGAGGGTTTGTGAGAAAGAGAGACAGTTTAGAAAATCAGAAAATAGGAGAAGATGAAGAAGTCCTGAAAAAAAGGAGTCCAGAGCTTTATTGAATACGAGATATCTTTTCCACCAGGCGCACTTGCACAGTTCGAGAAATGAAGAAAACCGAGAAAAAGATGTTCAATCAGAATCAGACTAGAAAAAATTTGTCAATCGGTACGGAAAGTAACTTTGAAAGGGCCAGGAAAACAAAAAGAGTCTGATATGAACTCACTCATATTTGGTAAGAACCTGAAGGTTGTGTCTTCAGCTTAAAGTCGATAATCTACAGAAATCTACAGAAATCTACAGATTGGAAATACACAAATTCGAGCACAGTCGGTTGTAGAAAGAATAGCAGACATATCTTCCTAAACAAGAAAACAAACAAACTGTAGTTATGATAAAATCCATTAATCAATTGAAAAGGACCTCAATTCCTAAAAAAGCGGCCCGTGACCCGATCATCACGTGACTCGCCATAAAAAATAAAGTACCTTCATTTCACTTCGCTTTTGCTTTCGTTTCTTTTGCTGGGCCGGAGTACCGAGCGAGCGGGCGCACCAAAAGCAACGAGCATTACTAAGAATAGATGACCACTGACCAGCAACGTCACTCGCTAATTCTAATAAAAAAAAGAAAGGAAAAAAAAAAGAAAGTAGAAAAAAAAATAAAAAGAAATTTAAAAGAAAAATGTATAGTCAGGTGACAAAACACCCTCTATCGTCATCAAAAAATAATTCAGCCAGTTTCCAGTGTCCAATTCCAAATATTCTTTCCCAGAGACCAAAGTTTGAAATTGGTTGGCATGGGCCCGTTGCACCGGCAAAGGTTACCCTGAACTGACTCATAGCCATTTAAGGCCCGAGGGTGTGCATATAGACCGAAAAGTGCGCAATGTCCCCGGACCTTCACTATGTATATAATAAGGCAGATCGGCTCTGGAATTTCCATGTAATAATTATCTATCCATTTTTAGTTTTGAAAAAGCAAACAAGCAAAAAAACGAAAAAGTAAACAGAACTTTGATAAAAAAAAAAAAAAAATGTCGCAGGTTTTGAGAGACACTTTCCAGCGGTGCAAGGCCGAGGGCAGAAACGCCTTGGTCAACTTTATTACTGCCGGTTACCCTACTATTGAAGATACCGTTCCTATTTTACAAGGAATGCAAGAAGGTGGTGTGGATGTGATTGAATTGGGAATTCCGTTTTCGGACCCTATTGCTGATGGTCCCACCATTCAGGCTGCCAATACTGCAGCGCTTAACAACGGTATCACCGTGAAGAAATGCCTTGAATTAGTCTCGTTGGCCAGAAAACTGGGCGTTGATGTTCCTATTATTTTGATGGGTTACTATAACCCAATCATGAAGTACGGCGAGGAGAAAATGATCGAGGACCTGGCCAAAGCTGGTGCTAACGGCTACATCGTGGTGGACTTGCCCCCAGAAGAGGCCATCAAATTTAGAACCACTTGCGCCAAATACGGCCTTTCGTATGTTCCATTAGTTGCACCTGCCACTTCCGATGCCCGTTTAGAGACTTTGGGCAAGATCGCCGACTCCTTCATTTATGTTGTTTCACGTATGGGCACCACCGGTGCGTCGACCGAGGTGTCGGCGGGTATTTCGGCATTATGTGCCAGAGTCCGTAAATTTGCCGGCGACACTCCGTTGGCTGTAGGATTTGGTGTTTCCAACAGAGAGCACTTTTTAACTGTGGGAGAGGCTGCTGACGGTGTGGTGATTGGATCCAAGATTATCACGCTTTTGGGTGACCTGGAGCCCGGCACCAGAAAACAGGTGGCACGTGACTTTGTCAAGTCGATTTTGGGTGCTGAGTATTCGCCTATTGCGCCACCAGCTTACAAGGAGTACGAGGCGCCTGCCACCCCTGCTGACACCCATACTCTTTTGGAGGAAACTCACAAGTACAACCCCAAGTTTGGTGATTTCGGTGGCCAATATGTGCCTGAGGCCATGCACACATGTTTGGCTGAATTGGAGAAAGGTTTTGAGTCGGCTACTGCCGATCCCGAGTTCTGGAAGGAGTTTAAGGCATTGTACCTGTACATTGGCCGGCCCTCCAGTTTCCACAAGGCCGACCGTTTGACGGAGTATGCAGGCGGTGCCCAGATCTGGTTGAAGCGTGAAGACTTGAACCACACTGGTTCGCACAAGATTAACAATGCGTTGGCACAAGTGTTGATTGCCAAGAGATTGGGCAAAAAACGCATTATCGCCGAGACCGGTGCTGGTCAACACGGTGTGGCCACTGCCACTGCATGTGCCAAATTCGGCATGGAATGTTGTGTTTTCATGGGTGCTGAGGATGTGCAGCGCCAGGCTCTTAATGTTTTCAGAATGAGAATCTTGGGTGCTAAAGTGGTGGCTGTCACCAACGGTACGGCCACTTTGCGTGACGCCACTTCGGAAGCGTTCCGTTACTGGGTCTCGAACTTAGAGTCCACTCACTATGTGGTGGGATCTGCCATTGGTCCTCACCCATACCCTACGCTCGTGAGAACTTTCCAGAGTGTGATTGGCCAAGAAGCAAAGGAGCAGTTTAAGGAATTGAACAATGGCAAATTGCCCGATGCGATTGTTGCTTGTGTTGGTGGAGGTTCCAACTCCACTGGTTTGTTCTCTCCATTTGAGAACGATACTTCGGTCAAGATGTTGGGTGTCGAGGCTGGTGGTGACGGTGTGGATACTGCTCGCCACTCTGCCACTTTGACTGCCGGTATTCCCGGTGTTTTCCACGGTGTGAGAACTTATGTGTTGCAGGATCAAGATGGTCAAGTCCACGACACTCACTCTGTGTCTGCCGGTTTGGATTACCCTGGTGTGGGTCCAGAATTGGCGTTCTGGAAAGCTACCGGTAGAGCCGAATTCATTGCCGTCACTGATGCCGATGCTTTGGAAGGTTTCCGCTTGTTGTCTCAATTGGAAGGTATCATTCCAGCTTTGGAGTCTTCGCACGCTATCATTGGTGCGCTTAGACTTGCCAAGACAATGAAACCGGACCAACATATCATCATCAATGTGTCTGGAAGAGGTGACAAGGACGTCCAGTCTGTGGCCAAGATCTTGCCAGTTTTGGGTGAGCAGATTGGCTGGGACTTGAGATTCGAGGACGATCCATCGAAGTAAATATAGTCAGCTGATACAACTCTTTTTTTTTTTTCTTTTTAAATTTATTTAGTGCATATTTTCTAGATTAAGTTTGGATTAATGTAGCTGATTATCATGTTATTAAATGGCTGAGCGTAATAATATCAATACCATAGAGGAAAACGTCTTCAGTGAACGGACAATGAATAAATAAAAATTATGCAAAACCTCCCTTGGCCTTCTTTTTTCTCTTGGCCATGAGCGGTTGGGTTCCTGGTCTTTTGATCGATTGTGATGTTTGAGATGCAATTTGGCTTGCCGTTTGGCTGGCTGGCTGGCTTTTTGATTGGCTTTTCTTGATTTTTGGCTGACTCTTTTGCAGAGATTTTTGCAGAGATTTTTGCAGGGATTTTTGCAGGGATTTTTGCAGGGATTTTTGCAGGCTTTTCGATAAAGACCCTGGCATGGGTTCTTCTCTTGTTTTGACACGAGGGGGCGAATAAGAAATTCTCTGAATGGCGTCATCAAGACTTAACAGGACTTGAGAGGAAGCTGGCGCACCAGAATCATCGGAATCGGAATCGGAACTTAAGTCCAGCAGATCATCAGAATCAGACTGAGGTTGGGTTTGCGAATCTGTGACTTGTTGAGAATTCTGAGTAATGGCACGACGGAGAAGACTCTGCTTTTTGCCCATGGGCCGAGTGACAACAGATTTAGGTTTTGTTGTTTTCTTGGGAACAGGCATTTTCACAGTCCACTCTTCAAGCGTACTTTTAATATCATCATGACACTCGGCCACTTCCTCTTCGATTATGTCCACATATTCTTGTGCATAGTCACCGTGAGCTTTTGTCAAACTTGTAGCAAGAATGATAGCTGCTTGTTTAACATCTTTAGTTGAGTAACTTTCTAGTGCCCCTGGGACTTTGAAGATAGAATGGTCGAGATTAGCAAATGCGGGTCCCAAACTTTTGAGCACCTCGGAATCAAAGGGAAGTAGAGTGACATCCTGAGAATCATAATAATTACGGAGCTGCTCCAACATCCGTTCAAACTCCTCGAGATCTTTCACCTCAGTAGGCACACTTTCAGCAATAGTGGCCAACGAACGGAAAGGGTTAAGGGTGGTGGTGAGCTTCTTGTCTTCAAAATATGGCTTGATATCGGTTCCAAGCAGGTACGCGTATTCTTGAACACAATCACGCTGTTCGGTTTCTTCCATGGCCCGGAGTTCATCGTCCGATTCTTCCTCCAGAGAATCTGAGTCATTTGCTGCATTGTGCACATCGAGCATTTCATGTTGCAATTGTATTTTGCCAGCAAAATACTTATATAATGTTTTTGCCTCGGCAGGCGTTAATCTGGAAGGTTCGGGTTTCGGGCTGGACTCTTTCAAAACACGAGCTTTATGCGGACGGAAGGCCCGATTTTCCTTATTACAGTAAAGTGTATATGTCAGGCGGTATGACAGATCGGTGTGAATCAAGCTCAACAAAGAGTCTGCCTCCTTATTAGTGGATGGAGTTTCATAAAGTGATAAGAATGCTGGCGGTTTTTGCGGATGTGAAAAGATATAGGGGTCTCGTAAACTGCAAGGCCTCCCATTATGCCGACCAAAAGTAAACATTAATGCAATTGGGGCATGTGAGGAGTACACTACACACGAGTAAAAACCGCCCGTTTTAGAAAAACACGCCAGGAGTCTGAACGTTTTATCATGATTATCGAGATAATGCTTCCAAGAGAGTAGTCGTTGTAACAGACCTTCAGGAGTCACTTGAGCCCACACAATTTCTTGAGATGTCAAAAGAAAAAGGTCGCTTTGGAAAAACGCCAAGTCCTGTAAACGCGACCAATTATGGAAAGTGACTAATTTATGGGCTTTCCCCGTTTTCACATGGATTTGCAGGACGCTTTTCCGGGTGAAATATAAAAAATGACCTGATGAATTTGGCCAGCAGATACGCCGCCATGCAGAGATATCGGCAGGGTCATACAGCGGCAACTTCCCCTGGGCAACTAGCTCGTGTTTCCAGGATTCTCGTAGCGTGAATGAGTATACAAAGTATGAATTTTCACAATCGGTCAAGACTAGTTTATTTTTGCCCAATGCCACATGCAACAAGTTGGCCGTGTTGTGAACAATTGTGAATGCTTTTTGCAACTTGATTCCTTTATTTGTAGGGTCATTTTCCCAGTTTACTGCTAGTACCGCCACATGCCGAAGTCCTCGCACAACCAAGATCTTATGCTCGCGACAACTTTCGATCTGACGGATCTCAAAGGGGAACTGGCATTCGACCGCATGTTTCTTAATGTCCGGAACAGTGAACAAGCTTTTACGTGAGCGGCGAGGCTTTTTTGTGTGGAAAAAATTCTTATTTTTCGGCATCATCGGCACAACTTTTAGCGTATATGGATCACTAGCAAACGCGTGACAATGAACGTAAACCATGCCGGTTTTCAGCTTGGGGTAATAGGCCTTGCCTCCAAGAATCACCAGGTCGGCGTAGGCACCGGTACCTAATGTGAAAGCCGCCGAAATCGGGCCTTTAGATGGATCATAGGCTTGAGGCCGATGTAGCGGATTTGCTTCGGCATCAACGACATCCAAAAGAGGCGTGGGAGCGGCAAATTCGTCATGGAGGTTCTGTGGGAACGGCTGATGGCCGTGTCGTAGTTTGACGTGATTTTCAGAGATTTCGGGCGAGATTTCGGTGTCTGAATTCTGCACCGGGTAGAACCTTGGGGCCTCGTTTTTTAGTCGTGGGAACAGAAGCACCAGCAAGGGTTTGCGGCCCAGAGAAGTTGGAGGCAAGTCCACGATGGGCAGCCCATATAGGCCGTACGTCAACTGCGGGCCCACGTTCTTTTTGGCTGGCCACATG
>JAJMCO010000325.1:0-12450 GCA_030573015.1 Metschnikowia peoriensis | reverse complement strand
GCAACGCCGATCTGGAGTCTGGGCGTGGGGTTTTTTTCACACAAGCATTGTTGAACAACGTCCACAAGCGTGGGGGCCTGTGCCATATGAAGATCAGGAGGCAAAAACAACCGTTTTTTCTTTTGCATTGACAATGGCTGTAGCCATGTGCTTTTGATGTGTGTAAATTTAATTCTTATTTTTTTTTTTTTTTTTTTTTTAATTTTTTGTAGTAGTGCACCGTTGAATCAAGTTGCTAACAGAGAGTGCGTGAACGTGCACCGCAAGCCGTCACGTATGCAGGGCATTGTCAAAACGCAAATGATCAAGGACACTTGTTTACCTTTTCGACTTTCGGTTAGAAAAAAAAAAGTTTTTTTTCTTAAACTAAACCGATCTTTGCCGTAGTCTGTGCACAATAATTTCTGGAATTCAGGGCATTGTAGCTCAGACATGCGGCTGCTCTGAGGAAAAATATTCAATTACTAGGCCGGGGCATGTATACACGTGACCGATCCTGTATAGTATGTACACCCCATTCTTCGAAGGCCCATTTCCAAGTTTCCACGATTCTTCATGTTACTTTTTGCTTGCAAATATGAAGTTTGAATTGCGTGAATCAAACTATAATGTTAACATTAATCAAAGTAAAAGACTGTAAGATACACGTGTTCCATTAAAATGTGGTTGTGCATCTAACTCCACCTTTGCTGCAACAACGGTCGTCCTCCAAATTTACGAGGACGTTCTGCTTGTTGGTGCAGTACATTCAAAAGTATAACCGGGAAACTCTCGGCCAAATTAGTCAGTGTTGATCACAACGCAAATTTTTAAATAAGTGCTAATTTTCTCATACTCGGATTATCTCTTTTTTAGGCTATGTTCTTTTTTATTTCTTCTGATTTGGTTTTCCGCGCGATGATACAATTTTTCGTGGCTTTGTTATAAGAACTCATAATCAAGAAACGGCCCCACCTCGAATTCGAGTGCTCAGATTTAGTTTAGTTCGATTTCTACGAAACAAGGTGCTGTAATTTATAAGAGATTTCACTCGAACCCAAGCTCTTGATTCGGATCAAAAAAAAACCGCCCCATTTTTTCTCTATTTGAATTCTGGCTCACAAAGTATCATTCGATCACTCTCTCCAGTACGTCCATACTAGAGTATTGACTTTTGTTCAAAAAATAAAAACTCTCTAATTATTGAATTCCTCTATGTTATCCTTTGTGACAAGATTATTATTTATTGGGGCTGATGCTTACGACTAAAGTACAAAACATTCATCACCGAATTATTGAAGGGAATCATGTTTGATAGACGTAATGTAGGACACAGTAACTGTTATTGCATAGAATGTGAGGAACACACTGATCTTCTTCACGTTTTAAGGCATAAAATACCAGCTTCTTAGTTAACCTAGATCAACGACTGCGTGTATCTGACACCATAACTCTCCCAAATTGAGTCTAGCTTTTGTGTGAGAAGCAAAAGATCAGCCTCGATCTCTTCTAAAAACTCGTAAAGTTCATCGGGTGGCATTTTTTTCATGATCTCTGCCTGATCATCATGCTCGTACTTCAACTGCACTTGCTGAAGTTTTTTGGTCAAAGAATCAACAAGACCACCTTTGGAAACTTGATGTTCAGTGTGCGTGTTTGAGTTATTCATGTTTAGGTTTTATGACTAGCTTAAACTTTTAATTGCAAGAATATGATTAGCCAAGTAGAAATTTCTAAAATCTGTAAACTGGTTGGTACGTCATGTTTGTGATTGCACAGAAATAAATTTTGCAGCTTATGTTCAAGCTCGGCGTCACGTGACTCTCATTGCCAATTCTTTTACGTCTGATTCTTCCCTTTTCTTTTAATTTATTTTTAATTTTTGCTAGAAGCCTTTTGAAAAAGTGTGTAAGTTCAGTTTATATAATAAAGGCAATCAAGAACTTTTTAATCTACTGAATTTTTGGTTTAAGGATTGAATGGATTATTTTTTACTCAAATATTAAATTGTATAATCTGCAAATATTTTCTTTCTGTTGAGAAATTGTGAATTTTCACAATTGTTTGAGGCTCACAATGATTTTCCTTTCTGAATATTTTGACCACACAACTTTAACTCGGACCAAAAAAAGACTTGATTATAAACCAAAACGAAGATCTCTAATTAATCCCGCATATGAGTCAGAACATCGAAAAGTATGAAGGCTCAAGAGCAGCGTTAAATTAGTCAAATACATTTCAGTAACCTTTAAAAGTCCGTTTCGAAAAAAACCGTCATAATCCACAGACTTTAAATTAGTATACTACAATCAACGACTTGGATATCATTCTCGTGTTCCATAAATCTCATCTCAGTTTTCACTTGCATTTCAACACATGACATTATCTATAAACCTGTCGCCTAAAGGAGAAAATAACGAGAAGTGAACCGTAGATTAAAAAAGAAAAAGGAAAGAGAAAAGAAGCACAGTGATGACAAAATGGCCACAACACTCTCTACTGCAAAAGAGGGTCTCTGAAATGTGGCTGGTTGTTGATGAACTTCTGCGCACGTCTGTCGTTTGTATCCTCTCTCTTTTTCTGGTGGCCCCAAGCACGCTTGGCAATAGCAAGCTGTTCTCTCAGCACAGGGTTGGCAAAATGTCTTGTTTCTGCGGCAATAACTGTACCTTGACCTTCAGACAACACTCTTTCGGGAGGGAAGTTTTGCTTATAGTACTTGGCCATGGAGCGATGGCCCACCACAGCACCGGAGGGCAAAATGAGCTCGGTTCCCATATCGATGATGGGGTCTTCGGGAATTGCATCGGCGTCATATTCGTCATCCTCATCCTCATCCTCATCGGCACCTTCTCCATCATCAGAAACATCCTCCCAGTCTTCATTGTCATCACCAGCGGAATTGGCTTCAGCCACGTCTCCGTAAGTGGAAGTGAAATCGTAGAACTCTCCGATTTCCAATTTCTCTTGTTCTGCCTCATAGGGGATTTTCATGTGGCGCTTCGAACACATGTGTTCACGCACAGCTTCAATGTTTCTTCCCTGGTAAGAGCACACGAGACAAACATTACCCAAGCCGATCTTCTCGCCCAAGTAGGAAATCAAGCCCTCAGCATCGACCAAGTACTTTCTTTCTGGGATGTAGAGACCGTGCGCCTTGAACATATGGTCCAAGTTTTCTTCCAAAGTGGCAAAGTTCAGGTTTTTCTTGGCTGGACAGAAAAGACACGTGGTGACCGGAATATGCACACGATTAGCGAGTTTTTCCGCCAATAACTGCTCTTCCTGACTCTTTTCAGTCTCTGTAGAAGGGGCAGATTCCTGTTTCTTCTCGTCCTCAACAGGAGCTTCCTCAGGAGTTTCAGAGCTTTCAGTTTCACCACTTTCAGTTTCATTCACATTGAGCTTATTGAACTGTTGCTGGAGTTTTTCTCGGGCCGCAAGAAGTTCCCGTCTTTGTGCTTGTAAAGCTTCTTTCTGCTGACGTTTCAAGTCCTTCTTCGTCACTTGTTTGCGGGAATTTTTGGCCTCAGCAGGCTGCTCCTCTTCTTGGGCCAACAGCGCAATTTTCTCCTGGAAAACCGGCTCGCTGATTGGGGGTAGTTGCGCCACTCTACGCTTTAAATTGTACCTGTGCCAGTCCAGTTTCATATGGCTTCTTTGTGTAGGCACATCGGAAAACTCGAGTGCACAGCTCACACACGTATGACTCATTATGGGAATATGCTATTGAATTTAGTAGGAAGAAGAAGAAGTCGGAGGGCTGTAATGAAAAGCACGACTTTTTTTTTGTGTTTCTTGGATAGACAAAGAAAGATGAAAAACTGCTACTGGTAGTTAATGGGATCTCAGTGCGAAGAGATGAGCTTGTATGTAAGCCCGTTTTTTTTTTTTTTTCTTTTTTCCTATGGTGCTTTGCAAGGCCATGCCGTAAATATGATTTTTCCGGGCCCCACTGCGCGCAGTGCACTGCAGACATCTCAAGGCCAAAAGCGAGCTTGAGTTAACGCAGGCTCATCACATAAAGGCTCGTTTTGGTTTTTGGCTGAGCACTCTGAAAATCAGAACAAACAATCAGAAAAAAAGAGGCATTCTTTACAATTTCCATAATGCCCAGTGATCCTTATGAGCACGTGCTTCCAAAGGCAGTGGCCACAATTAGAGCCGCATCTGCTGTAGCAGCAAAAGATATCAAATTCCATAGTTCGGTGGACTCTAGTTTAGGCAGCCAGTTTGAGGTCTCGGGCCAGCGGCTCTTGGCCCTTGCAAACAAACTTCTTGCGTCTGCAGAGCCAAACTCGGGCAACTCTGCGACTTTGGAGTATGGAGAAACTGCAGCCACCAGTGATGGGCTGTGGAAAAAAGTCGCCGATGCCCTCGATGTGTTTTTCGAAAAAGCCGATTTGGCCATTGATGCTATCAAGGCACCCACTCAAAATCACGACTACTTGTCGTTGAACGACCTGTCGGATGCGCCGCTTACTGCGACCGTGACCGAAAAACCACAAATTCATTTCAAAGTGCCCGTGGATAATTCTGACAGCCATCCGTTCCGTCCCAAGATTACAGAAAAGCCACATGCCCTCACGCCGTTGGCCCAGTACTTGCAAATTGTTGACGACGGCACGGCCCCTATACATTACGTGCAGCCCTATCATGAAGAAATCATGGGTTCTTCATATCCAGCTTCAATCATGGAGAAAACTGAGGAGAAACCTTCAACAGACTGGAACTCCACACTGGCTATTTGGGTGGATACCGTAGAATCTCTTGATTCAATGGTGGCGGAGTTGCTCCAGACCTCGGAAATCGCTGTCGATTTAGAGCACCATGATTTGCACTCTTACTACGGAATCACGTGTTTGATGCAGATTTCGTCTAGAACACAGGATTGGATTGTCGATACGCTTGCGTTGCGCGATGACCTTCAACGTCTAAATGTCATTTTTGCTAATCCACAAATCGTCAAAATCTTCCATGGTGCTAACATGGATATTATCTGGCTACAGAGAGACTTGGGGCTTTATGTGGTCTCATTATTTGACACTTATTTTGCATCTAAGGCCCTTGGATTCCCCAAGTTTTCGCTTGCATATTTGCTTGAAACATTTGCAAAGTTCAAAACCTCAAAGAAATACCAGCTTGCTGATTGGAGAGTGCGTCCTCTTCCATCTGTGATGATGGATTATGCTAGAGCTGATACTCATTTTTTACTCAACATTTATGACCAGCTCCGAAACAAGCTTCTTGCTGCAGACCCAGGCAAACTTACTGAGGTGCTCGAGAACTCGCGTAAAGTGGCCCTGAAACGGTTTGAGTACGTAAAGTTCCGCCCACCCACTGCTTATAACAGCGGCATGTTCAACAACGATATTTCCTCTGCAGATAACTTCATCACACAGTATAACATCCCTGCAGCTAAACAAAACTTAGTTTACGAGCTTTTCAAGTGGAGAGATTGTTTGGCCAGAGATTTGGATGAATCCCCTCGTTACATCATGCCTGCAAATGTGTTGCAGAGAGTATGCATTTTGAATGAGCCAATCACAAAACAGGACATCACCAATTGTTTCACCACTTCTTCCAAAATTCTTCGGGAACACCTTGATCTGTTGACTACGTTGGTGCAGCAGTGTTTCAGTGCTATGGATGAAGCAGCTAAAAATTCGGCTCAGCACCACCACATTTTGGACCACAAAGAGGAATTCAAGGCAACTCCACTGCTGGTGGCCGAGATGGCTGAGTTGTACGCGCTTATTGTGGAAAAAACTGGTCTGCTTTATGGACATGGCTCGGATCTTTTGATTTGCGACGAGTCTCGTATTTTGCCTGGATTCTTGCAGGACAATGGGTTTTCTGTGCATGTTCCGGAAGACGATTCGGTGCCAACGATTGTGGACATTTCTGAAATTAAACAAAGACTCGAAACAGTGCGCAGCATTTCATTCACGCCAATCAAACCGGAAGTGGCTCAGTTTAATGCTTCTGAAACAGAAAACATTTCTAAATCTACAGCAAATGACAATACTGCGGATGCATCTCCAATGGAAGAAGAATTGGAAACAGCACCGGAACCCAAGGAAGAAATCGTCACCTTGTTGCCCAAGAAAAACCGTAAACCACTGAACAAGAAGAGACCTGTGGAGGACGAGCCGGCATTTGATTACTCGGCTGCGGAAACAAAAATGCTTACAAGTGACGAGCCCAAGATTCGCCGCAAAAAGAGATCGTTTGAGCCTTTCAACAAGCCGGATACTGATGCACCTCAGCCATTCAAGGGCAGAAAGCTTGCACCTCAGGGAAAGACCACTTCTTTCATCAAGAAGAAAAAGTGAGACCCTTTTTTGTGCGGTAATAAGAATCTAATAGTGAAAGAATCATACATAAAGAGATATAAACCCGTAGTGAAAAGAAAATACTTCTGTGACGGAATTGCTTTTTTTGAAGTTCAATTGTGTAGTATAATACAACAGATAGCGTAATTTGCCAATAAATATCAGGTGTCAGTTAAAAGTTAGAAACATTCATCTGAGGCGAAGAACCGCACTTATTTGGTGCGAGTGGTTTCCAACCATCCACTGTACAAACTTCAAAAAAAAAAAAAAAAGAAAAAAGAACAGGACATCAAGCGAATTACGTAACAAATCAGAAGTTTGCAGTAATGAGAAATGAACTTTTCATTCTAATTTTCAACACCACCGTTAATTCACGTCTCACAGTGCAGCATCTTCATTCCCCTCTTGGTTGGCATGCATAATGTCGCGCATGCTCCAGAAAGTTGGGCGATCAACATAAATTGGTTCAGGAACGTCGCCCTGTGATTGGCGGAAGAAAACGAACGGTGCATGAACAGCGATGCCCGACGAGCGGGCCATGGCCAGAAAGGAGTAATTCTCCAAGAGAAAATTAGGTACAATTTTGCCATTAATAAACATGGAATAGGGTGACGAAAAGTGATGGAAGAAGTAGAATTACACCCTCATACTTTATTGCATGATTTGGGGGGTGATATTAAGTTCTCAGGTCATCTCAAAGATGGGAGCAAAAACTCCTCAAAATCTTGAATACGGGGACCCTAAAAGGCTGTAATAACTCCTTCTCTTTATAAGATCCACATCGCCTATTCTACAATACTCTGAAAACTAGTGACACCTTAAATTGACTATACATTGAATTTACCCAAATATAAACCTAAACTAAAGGTTCTAGCTTCTAAAAAGGTCAATGCAAAATTATCATTGTAAAGAACAAGCAGCTCCTCCTCCAGCTTGAGGAGGATAAACACCACTAGAGCTCCCGTCAGCAGGCTTGCAAGTGCACCAATCGCTTTTAGCAATCGCATCCATGACACTGCTTACATGGGCACCACATCCCACCCAGGATTGGTTTTGACAAACTCCACAAGTTGCTGCTCTACACATGATCTTAAAGTTTTTCAAGATGACTTTAGCTCCACGATTCAGAAGTGCCCTAAATAACAGACACGTTTGGATTAATCTTTTGAAAAATAAAAGAGCAGATAAGAAAAAGGAAAAAAAAAAAAAAAAAAAAAAAAAAAAAAAAAAAAAAAAAGGTAGAAAGAGGAATAATTAATAGGAACGCTGAAAAATATCCTAGATGAACGATTTGCCGGCGCACGCTGTTGCCTGCAAATGGTACACGGACCGACGGATAAACATCGCCGACATTTTCTTATCGCGCATAAACAATCCGGGCCTCCGATTAACGTGTGATTCTTCAAACATGATAAATAAGACAAATGATATGCATATGTGTATGAGTATAATGAAAGTGAAACTTATAAATTAGTTTTTCGAATCTTTACTGCATGTTTAGAATTGGTATTTGAGTTCTCTGGCCGGTTGAATGGCTGATAATTTACAGTGTGCAATGCGTCAAGCTTCAAATCTTCATATACGGCCAGAGCACTATAAAACGACAGAAAAGAAGAAAAACAATTTTCATGTTAAAATTAACTTTTGACAAATAATCAAAAAGAAGTACCATTTCCCGGGTATCTCAAACGCACTGACATTACCCCATCCTCAATGAACACACAGTTCTTTTAGAGACCTCATACATTGTAGTCTAAGCAAAAAAAATGCTTTTTTTTTTCTGTCCCTCCAAAGCACTGGTAGCTTTTCTACTTTTTCAGATAAATCTCTGGAATATATTTTCGTCTTTTGCTTTACTAAAGGGGCTTTTCTAGATTCTTCCTTCATATCTGGTGTCACTCAATCAATTGTTGTTCGCGGCTGCAAATATAATGAAGAAGCTAGAGTTTCAGAAAAAAGTTTTCCCGTGTCGTCTAAATTTTCATTGTTTGTTTCCAAAAAAAAAAAAGAGAGCTTGAACCCATTTTGTTTCCACATTGTTTGAATTCTTCTTATGTGCACTTATGAATTACACAAGATATCCTACCTACATTGAGCAAAGATCTAAGTGTTCTGAGAGATGGCAACTAAAGAGTTTGAAGCTCATGAATCTTGATAAAAGGCTTTGCTGATTGACAAAATTTGAATTGCGTCAAATTCCAAATTGAAAAAAGAAGAAAATAAAAATAAAAAAAAGAAGAAAAAACATCCATTATTTTTGAAGCAGCCGCACGTTTTCCGTTACAATAGTTTTTCCCCAATGTCTGAGAACGGCATCTGAGGCCGAAAATTTTCGTAGGTGCCTCCAAAAAAAAAGTCGCATTGGGAAAGCCAGAAAAGCGTCAATTACTCGAACAAACACGTGAAGTTTATACTAGAAATAGTTCGACTAAAAGGTTTTATTGTCTCTTCTCAGGCTCAATTATTTCAGCTCTTAAAAAAAAACTTTACACGGTATCCGATTAATATTCCAATCATTTCTTGTAAGGGAAAAGGCGGTATGAAAAGGCGGACTTTATTCGCCGTCACGCCACATACTATGCGGCCCTCTTTTTGTGTGCATATAGATGAGCCAATGCCCAACAGTGACCAACACCAAACATCCGGTACATCTCAATGCACACCTCATGGCGTGCGGCGGCTCTATTACTGAGGCTTTTTTTTTTTATTTGATTTCAATTTCCCACGCCAAATTCCGCACCATGCATCGCCAGTGCGCACGCACGCAGTACGCACGCACGCCAGCCAAACCGGGTTCCCATAAAGTGGTCCCGAAATCTCGAATCTGATAATGCTTTGTGATCGGCGTGAAGAAGGGAAAAAACGTTGAAAGGAGGTTTCTGATTATTGCCGTTTTCCAAATCTGACACTGCAGCCTCACGTGACATTTAGGAACATAGCACAAAGACACACCAATTATTTAAACCGACCCGTATCTTATCGTTAACTAAAAAGCGCCACTACTTATCGATCCTGCAACCACACCACTTGATTTTTTTTTTCTTCAATAATATTTACTTCCTTCTACACAACTCAATCGCCATAACCATGAGTTTCTTCATAGTGCCTTCCATGCTGTACCAACAGCAGCAGAAAATGAAACAAAAAGCCAAGAAGAAATCCCCACGAAGCTCAAGCCAAATAAAACCACTGGTATCTCGAAATTCAGATACGGCCTCTGTTGCCTCCGGCTCTGTGCCCGAGGAGTCATCCCGGTCCAGCACCGAAACCAAACGCAAGGGCTCGGAAACCGATAAAATAATCCCGGTTTTCCTGAGAAAAAGCAGCCATCGGCGCCGCAGTGAAAGCAGCCAGCTGATTTTCCCATCTCTTTCCAGTAGAAGGCCCAGTGTTGCATCGGAAACGTCTCGGCACTCTAGTATTGGAGGCGTTGTTCTGAGTTTCACGCCTTCCAGACTTTCGCAAAGCGTATCGCAAGCTTTTGCACCCGATACTTCTAGCTCTATTAGCGAGATACCAATCCCAGAATACGTGCCGTTTACCGATACTTCAGTTTTTAACAGCGAGGCAGCGATACGTCGCACGTTTTTAGTTCCGACCTTCGCGTTGCAACGGTTTGAAGGGTTTCTTAGTGTGATTTCCGATCACCACGTGAATGACCCAATCAATTTTGCCACAGTGCGGGAACAACTGTTGATCAAGTTTTTGACAAGACGTAATATTGGATTAAGAAGCCAATGGAACACGCTCCTGGTACGTGATCGAGCCGATCGGCTGCGTATCGAAGATTTGTTAAGCCATGAGTTGCTCAAGTGCCGCAGTTATATGCGTACAGCTTTAAAACGACAACTCACCACGAATTCGGGCTACCAAAAACTTGCATGTGAACAGTTGATTCAAGGGAATTTCATCCAGTATGTGCGCTACATTCTTACACTTCCAGAATGTCCTGCTAGACAGGTGCCATCGTTGACGGAATTCCAGAAAAAGCACTACGAGATCAAACGCGTGTTTGATGAAGCGGCCGATGCGTTGTATGCGCTTAAAGCCGAAAATTACGAGGGCGACATTCTGACTGCGTCCCCTCGCGTAGAACTTCTCCTTAAAACTATCAGCAAAACGTCGGTTGATTTCATTCTCTTGGAGAACTACGCCATCCAGATCTTGATGAAGCTCAACAACAATTTTCTAATTGAGGCCCGTATCACCAAACACCTTTTCGATCTCCATAATCTCAATCTCCAATTGGCCAAACAGGAGTCGTTGAAAGTGCTTGTGTTTAATGGAACATTGAGCATGTCGTATTCATGGTATCTTGCCGTCACATTACCCTTTGTGCGTGTTTTTGAGGCCAGTTTGCTCAATGAAAACGTGCAGTTTAAGGACGAAAACGGAGAGGTTCCTCTGCACCCTTCACCTTCATCTCCATGCACTCTTTGTGAGGACGATAAGTTACTATATGACGACCATTTTTCACGCTTAAACTTACGGGATTTCAACACTTACGAGAAAATGAGTACCAGGAAATTGGTGGATATTCAGCGCAATCACGCCAAGAAATTGCACCCCGGAAAAATTCAGGTGAAACCAATCAATTTCGAGTACTATGCACATTCGCTATCTACAATCCGCTCGGAAACTTTCCACGTGATCCAGTGCCGGGATTTCCGGTCCCAGATCCTACCCACAAACCACGATAAGATGATCCGTGAATTTCATCGGCTCTTGAAACTGGGTGGTGTGCTTGAACTTCCCATGGTCATTTCAAGTATCGATGATTTTGGGCCGATTGCAGATAAGACAAATGGGACAAAACCCAACAAACAACGTGCTGCTTGGCTGAAGAAGTATATGTTTGATTCAGTCAAAGGGATTGTCAATAGTTTGGGCAATGTTTTCGGTGCTGGAAATGTGTGCTTTACCAGTGCTCTTCTAACTTCTCAAAATCAAATGAATAGTTTTCTTATCAAGCACAATGCCATGGCACTTCATGAGCTGCTGAGTGAAATCACCCATTTTGAGGATTTCACGGAGACCGTGCGAAAATTGGAACAGGCGACGGATAACGACTTACATTTCTATTTCTACATCAGGGCCACGAAGCCATAATATCTTTGTAAGGGCTGGCTCCCTCGCAAAGATATCTGAGCCGCTTTTAGATTGCAATAAATTCGACACTTTTTTTTACTCACCAAGTGTAAGCGAAATAAGACCTAATTTAAGCCTAAAAACAGATAGATAATTATCTCTATATCATTAATTGTAACGAAATGGAATATAATAAATACATTACGATTTATCTACCAATCAAGTAATTATTACTCATGCAAATGCACAAAACGGAGGCATGCCAAAGGGCAAAATGCACAGTAGAGATGGAACCGGTGTGCATATAGTCCGTGGATCGCTCGGTGCACAACCGCTTGAGTCATATCGCGGCGACGATAAAGAGAATGCACGCTTGCGAAAAAAGTCTGGCCCAAAAGTTTATTAAGACATCGTTGAACCACGTTATTTTGAGCATTTATTCATAAAATCAACAAGGATTATAGAAGCTAGAAAGATGTCTCAGTACGTACACATCATTGACGTGGAAAGCGGAAATCTACAATCGCTCACCAACGCCATCAAGCACGTGGGCAACTACGAGATCGTATTTATCCGAAACGCAGCCGATTTTGCAAAATACGATAATGAAATCACCCAGTTGATTTTCCCCGGCGTGGGCAATTATGGTCACTTTGTGAAACAGCTTTACGAGCGGGAACTTGCAGAGCCAATCCGTAAATATGTGCAAAGCGGCCGTCGGATCATGGGTATTTGCGTGGGGCTCCAGGCGTTTTTTGCATCCTCCGAAGAAAGTTTGGGTACACAAGGTCTCCTGTTTCTTGATTGGGATTTGAAGAAATTTAACAAAAGCGACCCGCAATTCACTGTTTCGGGAAATGTGAAATCCGTGCCCCACATTGGCTGGAGTGCCGTCACTGGTGTTTTTGAAGGCACACGCAAAGTACCGCTGCTGGAAAGTTTTTACGGCATTAACCAAACAGACAAGTACTATTTTGTGCACTCGTACGCCGCACTTATCCGGGACGAAAATGATCGCCGTACCATGAAGCAAGCTCAGGAAAACGGG
>JAJMCO010000324.1:0-12526 GCA_030573015.1 Metschnikowia peoriensis | reverse complement strand
TTAAGGTTGCGCAATTCTTCATAAGTGTTTGTTTTTGGTGCCAACAATGATTCTAATTTCATAGGAGTTTGAATGCCAAGGAGTTCCCACACCTTTTTTGTTTCTCCACACTCATTATAGAGATGATGTAACATTTGAGTCAGGTTTACCTCCTGCAAACAAAGATGACATTTGAAGTCTCGAATGGGACGTCTAGTGTTATGAATCGGGACATGTGATCCAAAATTGAATCTATGTATCGCCTGAAAATTTTTGTGTTTCTGCCACTCGTGCTTATGCAAATGTTTCCAGAATTTTTCCACCTTTTCTTAAAAAATTCTTTGAGCTTTAAAATCCTTAAATTGGGGTGAAAAAAAGCAAGTTTGAAGCATTTCGCGAACTCTTAATTTGTGATTAGTAATCAACTTGTTGTGCCGGGTATAGTCCGATATGCACCTTCATGCACCTTCATGCGCGTATTTTCCTGTGTATTACAGAGCGTTTGTGAAGGAAATAACGCAATAACCTGTATTCACACTCCCATAATTTTTTTATGAAGGATCTTCCGGCAGGTGCGCAAACTTACCTCAAATATGCGCCTATATGCACATGTTGTACATTGAACGCATTGAGCACAAGTTATTTTGCGGAAAATACAAGCAAATCACGGAATGCCGTGACGCGATGACAATTATTTTGACCTTTCTAACACCTCTTCACCCCAATAAAATAAACCTTACCAAGTTAAAACACCCCCTGAAAATGCAATTTTTTTTCTTGAAATTGTTTGGTAAATGCAAATTTTCACTCTAAGCGTAAGTGAAAAGTTTTCGATGCACGGTCTACCCAGTAAGTGTAATTTTGTTTTAGGATTTTGAGTAATTTTTGGTGTCTTGCCCTTAATTAGCAAGCCATCCGATGGTGCAATGAAGCGTGGAAGGAAATATTTGACACCATTTTCTTAAACTGTTCTCCTAAATTAGGTGCGATGGATTCTCAAGCACGGGCGACAAACACAGCAAATGAATCTACGCTGAATCAGCCGTTGCACGTCCGAGACACTGCTTCATCTGAGCAGCTCGTTAATTTGGTACAGCGGCTCTCCTCAAGTAATAATGAAAGATTCGATGCAACGGCTCGGTTATAAACTTCCTCGATGAAGAGGCGGAGAGCGCTACAGTGGAAGAGCAAGTGGAGACACCAGAAGACACCAGAAGAAGCATTACTTAGGATCGCAGACGAACATCGGGATGAGCAGGATGTGTTAAATGCAGATAATGAGTCTCTTGGTGATCAAGACACCCCTCGAGAAGCTGAAAGCTCTTCGAATGAGGCATTAAGTTGCATAAAAAAACTTATTACCTATGCTGCACAACGTGGGAAAGATTTCGAAAATTTCGAATTGAAACTCAGGCTCCTCAGAATTGAGGCAAGTATGGAATCGAGGGCTACAAGTACACAAAAACAACCATCCATTATCTCTTTACTTAGAAATGGACAAAACTAGAGGGTGTAAATATATAGAACTAAAATGGCAGGGCACTTCATGGGTAAAGATCCGTACACCCACCACTTATGCAGGAAATTATAACTTGGTATTAAATGTAAATGCAAAAATTTCGATGCAAATAGCCGTCTCAGTTATTGGGGGTAAGGGTAAAGAACGTCCATATCATATCCAACAGTGATTACATCACCATATCTTGATAATAATACAGAAGGGATTGCTCCTACCCAGATCGACAATTTTTCAGATGACAGCCTGATTCATTAGCGGAGCGACAGCTCCGACGATGACTTCGAAGAAACAGCAACAGGTACAGAAGCTGAAGTGGACGTTCGTGAAAACTTCTCCGACTCTGATTCAGAAGAGGACACTGTTGCAGAACAGGCCACCGGTCTGTCTTCAGGAGGTCTCAATAACAGAGATGTTGAAACAACTATTTCCGGTCAAGAATCAGTCTGAGAGTGATTCCGTAAATGATGCGCTTTTGAAAGAAGTGATCACCAACACCAAAGGCAGTTGCTTCAATCAGAGTGTTAAAGAATTTTTCTTGAGGTATATGTATCTGAAGAGTGGCCGTTCTCGTGCTTTCAGTGAGAAAAATTACGACGATTCTTGCATGATTTTAAGGGATGGATATGGCAAAAAGTATTATTCACTTACCAAATTGAAGAGCGAAAACAATCTCTGCCAGTGTAGCAAAACTTCTCAAAACTATCTAATATTCGAAGGGAAACTTTGTGCTATAAAAGAAAAGTCTCTCATTCCTGTCGTGTTGATTGAGGATGCAATTGATGTTGTTGATAGACTTCACGCTAACCTTGCTCACGATGGTTACAAGAAAACTTGGGCAGCTGTGAAAAAGGAAGCTTATGGGATAACTGAAGGTGATGTGTTGTGGTTGTTTTGAGGTGTTCAACCTGTGAACCCTTGCGTGCGAATAAAACAAGGGCACCGCTTGACCCGATAATTTCAAAATTTCCTATGGAATGTGTTCAGATGGACCAAATGGACTTCAATAATGCCCCATCCAACGGTTACAAGTGGATTTTTCATTCAAAGGATTACTTCAGCAAATTGACGTGGCTTTGGCCACTAAAGCTGAAGCATTCTGCCGGGATCGCCAAATGCCTCAATTCTTTACGGCATTGCGGTCCCCCAAAAATGATTCAATGTGACAATGGCAAAGAATTCAAGGGTGCTGTGATACAGCTCATTCGGGAGCGTGATGTAAAGATGATTAACGGTCGTCCTCGGCTACCGTAAACCCAAGGACTTTTTGAAAAGGCAAATGGTGTGGTCAGAGGTTTTTTTTTTTTTTTTTTGACTGATACATCTGATTAAAGGAAGAGAGAAGTGGTACTAACCATAACTCTCTAAAAACTATAAACTATAGAAACAAACCTCTAACCAGCTCCCAAAAGGACCGCAAATTCCCTTTATGGCACACGTTCAATTCATGAGCTTTAAAATCCTTTAATTAGGGTGGAAAAAAAGCAAGTTTGAAGCATTTCGCGAACCCTCATTTTGTAAATAATAATCGAATTATTGATCCATGGATGCAATAGCAACATCAAGGTCCCTTGGCCCAGTTGGTTAAGGCGTGGTGCTAATAACGCCAAGATCAGCAGTTCGATCCTGCTAGGGACCACTCTACGGGCGTATGGCGCAGTTGGTAGCGCGTTCCCTTAGCATGGGAAAGGTCTCCGGTTCGAATCCGGATTCGTCCATTCTTTTTTTGTTTTCACCATCAGGGTTTCTCCATGTTATTTTTACTCCCACGCTTAAACATGAAAAAATCATAGTTCTCATATTATCAGAATTAATGCAATATCAATAGCGCTTCATAATTCTTTTTTTCTGAAGTAATGCGTTTTTTCTTTTGGTGATTTTGTCCAGGATAAAAGACCTTGGGAACGTTTTCGCAAGTCTTTTATATACTCGAATCATCCGTAACACATAAAATTAGTGGCAGTGGTTGTTGCAAGCACAGCCCGATGTTACACTTAATCTCTCACCCCGTTTTTTTTGCTGGTAAGTGAGTATTTGTGGCGTTGCAATAGTCAGAAAGTTCAGTAAGTCTGTACGTTATGTGGACGTCTTGAAATCATAACTCGAACATCTCTAAAATGTTTAGCAATTTCTGTCATGTTCGAGTGAGGGATTCCACCTTCTTATCAATGATCGTTTTATGTGTTGTAGGCTAGTCAGTTTCCTTCGACCCATGCAATAGGAAAGGGTGTTTGATAGTAATAACTCCAGAAAGAGAGACGTGTTGGCAAACCTTGGTCGAAAGGTGTTAGTAGGCGAAAGTGGATGGTAGTGTGTCCATACGGTTTAAGCCAAAAAAGCGATTCTTTTGTCGATCATTTTTTATTTTACAGTGGGCAATTTTGCTCCCAAGTTTCAAGCCACGCTCACCGGCTTATCTACAGATCATCGAAAGCCAACTTGATGTAATGAGACCTTTTGGGTTTTTCCTTATTACACATTTTTATGGTGTCAGGCTAAAATTGAAGGTGACATCTGTTATATGAGACCTCTTCAGAATGCTATAAATCGGGGAAATTATAGTCCTAACATATTTGGCAATAACACAGCAGTGGGTAACAATTACCACTGGAACGTGGCAGTATGTTTTGCATAGTGGCGGTAAAATTATAATGGCCCATGTTATAATTAAGCCTGGAGAATTCTCAAGGTCTGTGGAATAAAAAAGTAGGAATTTTCTAAATTAAATTTGCTATAGAATTACCACTTCCGGCGCGAAGGAATCGAGCCTACAATTCTGAAGTCCTCTTTTTGTAAAAGCCCTCTCTTGCAAACAAGAATATTCGTGAAAGTTACGGGGTCAATATGAAATTCCGTTGGTAAAACTTAAAAACTATGCAAGTGTATTGAGGTTGCCGAACAGACCTGTATTATTGACACCGACGCGGTTTTTCTCGTCTCGTCAGGAAAGTAGCGATACGACTTAGTTTATTCAATGTGAGATATAAGAAACACTTGTTTCTAATGAGGCGTTTCGTGGTTACAAAGTTCACTATTATCATAATAATTCTGTTCTGCTCTTTTTGTATCTATTTTTCCTAAAATAACCCTCCGATTAATTAGTGCGCTAGTGTCTACTTTTGTCTTTCAAGATTACTAAGTGTATTCATGACTTTAATGAACAATCCTCTTTTTCAGATGATATTAACATGAGCTTTAATTGAGCAATTTTTTTTTCCTTCAAAAGTCTCCTATGATTTGATGTCGGTGAATGGTATTATGCGGGGCCTTGAAACCGGTGCTGATGATATGGGCAATACACAAGGCAGAGACGTAATTTCAATGAAACTACAAAAAAAAAAAAGGGTTATAAAAAAACACTATATAAATTTGATAAAGCAAGTCTACTAAACAGTGATGCTATTGATAGACTTATGAAGACCGTGGAATATGGAGAAAAAAAAAAAGGGGTTAATTCCTCAACTCAATAAGCGGCTGCAAAGAGTCTGCAAAGAGTCCGTCCAGCAATTTGTTGCAACTTCCACGCACGCGATTTAACATTTAATGAGGAAAACAATAATAATAATATACTTGCCGCAAATATCCTGCACACAAAGGCACCGCGGCGCGCCTTTTGCCCATCGTGGTGGTGGTTGTCACCCTCAGCAAAACAAGGGAGGCAAACAAAAAAAAAAAAAAAACAGTCACAAGTGCCTTGTGACCTACTCAAACCTCACATTTACCCCATACTTTGCAATCATGACATCGGTTCCCGATGATGACCAAAATACTCAAAACCACGAAAGTGCAAATTATATAAATGATGCAGGCCAAACAGAAGAAAACATAGCGGGCCCGGTGCTGCCGCTGCAGGACGACTTGGCTCTTGAAAATGCCATTGGTGATGCTTTCAAACAATTTGCCCTTTTTGGTTCTGAACATGCACAAACCACGGATCTAACAGGAACAACAGACTCGGAATTGGTTGAACAAGACCATGTTGATTCTGAAGAACAAATGAAAGTCGAAAATACTGGCGGATTCCCTGCCAAAGAACAGAAACAGGAACAGGAAAAAGAGCAAGAACAAGAGCAAGAACAAGAGACACTGGATATGGATCTTGAAAACGCAGTGGGGAATTTATTCTCGTCTTTTGCCGCCGACAACAACTTCAGCAAACCTGAAAGCAAAAGCGAAGATGACCATAAAGTTGAGGAGCTAAGGCTGGTGAGTATCGAAGACCGGGAAGCAAACCTACCGCCATCTTTTAGTGATAATACAGCGCAACCAACCTCAAGTACAGAAATATCTGGGAAACAGGAACTGCGGGAATTACCCGCTGATCATGAGGTTCTTGAAAAGCTGAACCTTGAAAAGTTGGATAAACCAAAAACAATCTCGGATGTATTTGCCACAGAAGGAGACATATCGGAATCGAATCATCAACTTCCAGCCGAACTACTGGCGACCAAAGAGAATCCACTGCTCCAAAACGAAAACATGCATGACTCTGCTGTTCAAGATGACGGCGTGGAAGTGGAAGCCGAAACAACTACAAAATCTCCGTCTGCATCAGAAAGTATGAGTTTAAACAATACAGAGCCTACTAGTGAATTGCAAATGGGTACTCATATGGAAAACAGGCATGTTTCTGGGGCCGAGGAACATGATGATAATGATGATAATGATGATAATGATGATAATGATAATGATGACGACTTGGAAAATGCGATTGGAGATGCATTTAAAAATCTTGTAGAGGATATGAATAGTAAGGAAGATGCCCCACCACCATCTGAAGCGGAAATTGCAAATCAGGACGAACTTGATGACCAAAATCTTGAAGATGCAATTGGAGCCGCATTCAAGTCTTTGGGTGGTGATTTTGCTGGCGAAAATCAAACCCAGACAGATTTTCCCCAAACAGCCTCTTTGCACGAGTTGCTGGCAGATTCGTCAGACTCTACAGATCAATCAAGCCATCATGTACCTGGACTGAAAGATGAAGCTTCCACTTCTTTCGATACTCACATGGACATAGATCTTGGAGATATTGTCCAGAATGTTGTCCTGCAAATGGGAGATCTTGATCACAGTTCTGAATCGGCACAGACGTCGTTGATCTCCAAAGATATTTTGCACAACTTGGCTTCTGAGATCAGCAATCAAGTGCACACTGCTGAGTCATATAGCCAAGCTCGCGAGACAGCACAATCGGATTCACAGATTGACGTGCAAGAAGAAGATGCTTCACAAGATTTGGATGCTGCATTAAAGGCAGCGGTGGCAAACGCAATGAAAAGTGCCTTCCCATCTGGCGACACCAATTCAACAATCCAGGAAAGTGTTCCCACAGATAAGGAGCTGGATTTGGAACAGTTACAAATGAATGAAATACTTCAAAATGCCTTTAACATGGCGATGCAAAACCCGCAAGAACTCTTCACCTCCATGGATCTGTCTGGCGAACTGGGCACAGAAGAACTTGCGGAGATTGATCATTCTCTGACCAACGCATTGGCCTCTGCCACGGCACTTGCTGCCCAGTCAGTGAAAGAGAGTTCTGAAAAAAGCAAGGACACTTCCTCGTCACAACAAGTGTCGGCCTCGAGAAAACCTAGTACGGATAATCAAAAACCCCTTTCCATCGCGGAAACTTTGGCTTTGCATCGCGCCAATATGTCCGCCGCATCTCAACGTGATTATTCTTCAATCAAATCTTTAGAAGAATCCAGACGAGGCACAGACGAAAGGGTACCTTATCAAAGCTCTCCCCAGAATCATCCTCAATTATCAACTATTTTATCATCATTGTCACAACATATTCAGTCAGGAACTCATCCATCCAATTTGATGCTGGTCATCAGGCAAATGACGAATGCATTGATGCATAACAAGAAATTCCCTCCCACATTCAGCAAAAGTGGACAAGAATTGATCAAAAATGTGAAAAACTCTGCAGATGACAGGGCATTTGTTCTTGTCAACTTTCAAAAGGCAAAATCATTTATCCAAGGAATGGCTGATGATGAAAATAGAACCAAAGCACTGACTTTAATTGAGAATATTTTGGATTCCATCGAAGCGAAGAAACCAAAATTGGGTATGGAAGACCCCTCCTCAATTGAACAATTCAACAGCCAAGATACAGGTGATATACCAAGCTTTTATGATGCTGCATTATCCACCTTGTCGAATTTAGATATTTCCCGTCTTCGAAACACTATAGAAGGAGTTAAGCCAGATGTGGATTCAAGTGAACATAAAATTCGGGTCCGGGAAGGTAATAGGGAAAGAAAAAAGAAATGGAGAGAAGAAAATGCTGAGAGGAATAAAGATAATGACTTGAGATGCAGAGTTCTCAAGAGAGCAGCTCTCAAATTTGGAGAAAGCTCATCTGATGAGAAGCTGTCGTGGATTGAGAAGGAGTATACAAAGAGAAGAAACCGGAGAATCAGTAGACAGAAGAAAGATGACGTCAAGACCGAAAGTCCTCCACCATCTGATGAGCTGCCTTCGCAAGACCCATTACTCGTACGAAAACTCACCGATTCTTTCAATTTGGTTTCGGAATGTGGTTTTGACGAGGAACCTAAAGCTGTTTTAATGGCCATATGTGCTACCACTGCAACAGTTTCTTCTTCTTGCGCGGATATCCTAAATATTCGAGAACCTCTGATCATTGTAAATGCAATTACGCTGATTTTGGGCTCAATATTTGATCAAAGCTTAAAGTCAGGTGCCTCCCGAAAGTTTGCTTTTCTTATCAAACGCCAAGATAGCCAGTTCCTGCTGAAAACTCCACAGGAAATGACGAAAGAAGAACTTTTGAGAAAATTCTCTGCCTTGAATGCATTTAAGCCTACTGGCTCGGAATTCTCGCCTGCATTATCGGCACTCGAGGCGTTGAAGCAATCTCAGAAACGTCTTGAGTTGGACTTTTCAGAGTCCGCATCGAAAAGGCCTAAAACTGACATTTCTAATGACTATACAGACTCGGACCGTCATTTGATGAATGATACAGGTGATCTGATCCATCATTCGGGAATCAATTCGTGGAGTACTGTCTCGAACTTGAGAATGCCTCAATATAAAAAACCGTCTACCGCTGGAATTGCCACTGATCCGGAGCTCCTTAAAATGGATTCTTCGAGGAGAGAATTTGTGGAGCCAATTCCCAAGATTGCCTCGCCTTTTATTTCAAACAAGCTTGGTACTGACTTGGGCAATTATTCGGCGCCGAAAAGTTTTAAGAAACCTGGAAATCTTCAAAGACCGGGCTTTTCTAAACCTACAAATAAGTCTACCAACCAGCGGTTCCCCACTTTATACTCAACGTCCTTCCGGCTGAACTAGTGGGGAAAACTGTTCAATTCTTTGTTTTTGTATTAATACACACATTTATTTCGTAAACGCAATTGTAATCACACTAGATTGGGTGAGTCTCTTTGAGCAACCAGCCATATGCCCTCTTGTCGCCCATTTTCAATAATTTCGACGCGAATTCTTTTCTCAACGAAGCATTGAACTCATTGATCCAGGTAATCTCTATTGGAGACAAATATTTCTTGTCAATGAGTTTCAAACAGAAAGGCACTTTGGTCAAATACTTGAATCCGAGGTACTTCCCGCCACTGCGTGTTTTACCAAACCCAGAGCTGCACTCGGTGATCTCAAGCTCACTTTCAACCCGGAAACCACATTCGCCATCGATGTAAAAACCTGGTTCGTCGGTCAAAATCGCACCTTTCTTGAAGTAATCAAATGTGCTGACGCCTCCTGCTGTGGTCAGAATATAAAGCGGGCCCTCATGGACATTTCCGAAACTGCCCACACCATGGCCAGTGCCGTGATTGAAATCCAAACCTTCGTTCCAAAGAGGTTGCCTGGCGTAAGAGTCAAGAACGGTTCCTGTAGTTCTTGAGCCAGCGGGGAATTTGGCCATCGCCACGGCCAAATGGCCTTTCAACACAAGAGTGTAGTATTTTTTATAGTCATCCGTCAAGCCTTCATTTCCAAACTTGTAAGTACGTGTAATATCGGTGGTGCCTTCAAGATAATGCGCACCTGAGTCCAAAAGAAATGGTAGTTTCGGATCAATGATGGAATTTTCCGTTTCGGTTGGAGCATAGTGTATAATTGCTGCATTGGCTCCAGTAGAGGAAATTGTTTCATACGATAATCCTTTGAAATGAGGAAGCTTGGAGCGAATGGAATAGATTTTTTGGGCCACTTCGTACTCCAGCACTTTTCTGCGATTATGGACAAGCTGATTCTCCAACCAGGCAGATAAAATAATGAACGCAAGCGAATCCTTGGTCTGAGCCACATTGGCATTGAACAATTCAGTGGGGTTCTTGAAAAGCTTGGTTACCGATACAAGTGACAGGTAAATCAAGGTTTGCTTGGCAACAGATTCAGGAATCGAATCGACAAGAGCAAAGTTACATGCACTCTTTTCGGGAACAATGATTTTGAGGTTTGGCGAAGTAATTGTAGCTCTCAAAGTCCCCAAATCCGGGTAGAAATAATTGTACTTCTTAACAACCAAGCCACTCACTTCAGAAAGGTGCTGTTTCACATCAACTAGCTTATCCTTGTTTGCGTATAACCACACATAGTCATGGGACAAAATGACATAACTGAAGAAAAAGGGAGAGAATGGAATGTCTTTATCGGCCCTCAAATTGAGCAACCATCCGATATCGTCCAAAGCAGTGATAATCATATGCGACGCGTTAAGCTCCAGCATTTGGGAGCGCAATTTAGCAATTTTAGAAGAGCTAGATTCTCCAGAGTACTCAAGTGGCAAGGCATAGACCGGTTCCAAAGACCTGGATGGTTTCTCGTTACCCCAAACCGAATCCACCAAATTCACATCGATGATTGGCTTGAACTTGACCCCGCGTTCAGCCAGAGCCAGAGAGAGAAATTCACCTGTTTGCAAACTAATAAGCTTTGGGTCGCAAGAGATTACCGACGAAAACTTGCTTTCTGCTGCTTTCGAGAGCGCAAACTCTTGCCATGAAGGATATCCCTCCATTCCCTGTTTGAGTAAGCGCCAAAAACGTGAATCAAGCTGTTTCTCCGCTTGTAAAAAGTATCTTCCATCTGTGGAAAGAGCAGCTTCTCCAGATAATTCCTCTGCATCATCAAGGGTCACTACACAAAGCCCTGCAGAGCCAGTAAAACCCGATAAAAACTCGCGTCTTTTCTCGGCCAAAGCCGTTTCCTCCGACTGGTGCTCATCTTCGCTAGGCACAATGTAAACCGCAATACCGTGCGATTTCATCAATTCACGAATTTTACGGAGTTTTTGTTCGGTAGAAAGTGTGCTTTTCACTTTAAGGTCGGAAAACGGCAATTCCGGAAGTGGCTCTTTATCAGAGGGCTGTTCCAAAGCCACTAGCGCCTCGATTTGAGAGTCCACACCGGCCAATAGTTGTGCTGGAGATTCAACATTATCATCACTTGATAGGAATGGCGAAATACACTGAAGCGGGGAAGCAAGCGTCTTTGCAAAAAGCGAAACCCAACTGGGTTGAGGCTCTGTATCCTGTTGCTCATCAAGAAGCGGGTACTTTTCCATTGTTGAAGTGAACTTGATATCAAATGGGGGAAATTTTCAAAGTTTCTAAAAGGATGAGATCGCTTTAAAATATTGGCAAATTAATCAATTTTGTTACTAAAAACTTGGATAATTTGTAGTATGCGATTGAGCATTAATTCGGCTCAGTTAACCGAATTAGGTCACATGATGTGCGCTCCAGCCTCCAGATAAGTAGGGCAGTGCGGCTTCCGGCTGGCTTCTTGGCCGGGCCATTGCAGGGTACGGCTTTCAGGACCGGGAGTTCCCAAAACGGAAGTAAGCGCGGGCTCGTTCCTTCCTCTCGAACACGATTTTCTGGAGTTTCTTCGATACTCCGCTAGCTATTCTCGTTCAAGGTCATTGCTTTTATTAAAATTGTATTTAATCACATATGGGGTATAATTGGAAGTGTTATACAGTTTGTATATCCCACAAGAATATTTTGATCAGTGTACTTCGTATATTTAAAAAAAAAACAAAAACGTTCCTATTTCTTGACAAGGAATAAGGTGAAGAAAACGACAAAAAGAATAAAAAGAGGGAAAGTAATAGAAAGCCATGCCCCCGCCTCCGGCGAAGCCCGATGTCCGGATTCCTTGAGATCTTTCACAAAACCTTCGATTTGGCGCAAAAGCGGAATATCCTCATTCTGCCATTTCTCTGCTGCCGCGTTAAAAATTTCTGCTCGTTTAGGGTTGTCAAAATGTCCACTATAAAGTAGAAAAATATGTTGCCAGATTGAGCTTTCCGGATACTTGTAAGCCATAAGAAAATCCACAAGTGGCTCAGCTTCTCCTGCTTTAGCACGGTAACTTAACTCGTCCAATCTTCTCGGATACGCAACAAAGTCCACCCGCTTTTCGAGAGTAAGAAGAAACTTGGTTTCAACACACCCACGAGTAAAGGTCCAAGTAGAAAATTCTTTTAAAAGCTCGGGGTCTAAACATTGTCTGAATTTATAATCGAAATCTTGTTCGACCCTCACCATTGAACTCATGATGTCTTGCTCATTCCCAACATAAGAAGACTTGAATCTTTCTAAGTTTACTGAGCAATAAGCCCTGTTTTCATTCGAGAGGGCCGAAAACGATCTCTTGAAATGAAAATAAAATTCGGGAAATAATGCACACTCGTCTAATTTAAGCCGGTAGGGAACAAACGTTTTCCATTCAAAAGGCTCTGATTCCGAATAAGCAAAATTTGTGGCAAGTTGGAAATCTTCCTCCGGAAAATAATCTTCAAAGTAGGATTTCAGACTAAAATCGTGCATTCGAAAGGATTCCACGGTTTCTTCCTCATCCAACCTCTGGTATTTATGCCCCTGTGAAAATAATTTTCCTGCCATCTTTTGCGCTTAAATATAAGATTCTATAACTAAAAACTAAAGACAAAAACAAAAAGTACACAGAAAAAAACCCCAGTTGAGGAATGGATTGTCTCAAATATTTCAAGGAGATAAAAAA
>JAJMCO010000323.1:0-12553 GCA_030573015.1 Metschnikowia peoriensis | reverse complement strand
GCGATGGTGGATGTGGCAAAACATGTATGTTAGTGAGTTATGCACAACAGAAATTCCCAGAAATATATGTGCCAACGATTTTCGAAAACTATGTGACCACAGTACGTGCGCCCAGCGGCAAGCACATCGATTTGGCGCTTTGGGATACGGCAGGACAAGAAGAGTACGATCGTCTCCGTCCGTTATCGTACCCTGATACCGATCTTATTCTTATCTGTTTTGCGGTCGATAACTTGGTTTCATTGCAGAATGTGCGTGACACGTGGTACCCGGAAGTAAACCATTTTTGCCCGGGGATCCCCGTGGTGCTCGTTGGTACTAAAAGCGATTTGGCGCTGCCGTTCGACGATGAATTGCCGCTACAAATAGCACTGGAGATTGGTGCTGTGGCGTATATACAGTGCCTGGCCAAAACCATGACCAACGTCAAATCGGTGTTTGATTTTGCATTGGCGAAATTCCAGAAAGAGCGTGAGTTGGCAGAACAGGTGGAAAAACTGCGTAAACGACTTTCACGTATTCGTGGTGGGCCGGGACATACAAGAAACGCCAGTTCCGCGAGCTACAAAAAGGGCCACTTCAAAAATGCTTCTGTGGCGCTGAGTGTTTTGCTCGACGCCCCATTAACCGAGGAAACTTACGAAAGTAACCCTTATACTTCGACGCCATACCAGCAGCGGTATAACGAGGAGGAGTTTGCGTTTACACGTAAGAAAAAGCTGAAAAAGTGCACGATTCTTTAGAGGAAAAGCGCTGCGGGGGTTTGCCGCTTGTAACAGACTGTGCAGTTATAATATTGAGGGAGGCAATGCTAAAAAATAGAAAGAAGAAGATGAAAGAAAAGAAAATGATTTAGGAAAAAAAGGGCGCTTAACGATAAGAAAAGTTAAGCTGGGGTAGAGCATTTACCCTTTAGCGATATTTACTCTTTAGCGATATTGCCATAACCCGACTGCACCACAATTGATAAGTGCGCGCGCGTTCACGGGTTGTCTACATAAACCATCTACTTAGTTATAGAACACACAACATCGATTGAGGTTGGATTTATCAGAAGTGCCTTTGATATTTGGGGGGACACTGCAGAAATAAATTTCACCGAAAAAAAAAAAAAATAGAGGATTCAATAAAAGTTATGGCTCAGGTTTCAAGTGTGAAAAACCGGGCACTGCATCAGCCGGCAACGGAAAACGCGTTGCATGTGGTGGATATCGGTAATGTTGATAAAACGTTGCCCAATACCGAAAGAGATGCGGGGAATAAACCCAACGATCACTATAAATCACGGCTTCCCCCTTGGAGATTCATGCTCCGGCAATGGTGCTTGCCGCTTGTGCGGGAGGAAACCCAGATCTTGGCCAAACTCCAGGAAAATGTCAGAACTCCTATTTTGGATGCTTATTTTGCATGGACCGCCAATTTGGCCTCACATACATTTTACGTATTGATGCTCCCGCCGCTGTTTTGGTTTGGTGCCTCCGCTATGGGGCGAGATCTTGTGTTTGTGCTTGGAATGGGTATATATGTCACCGGATTTTGTAAAGATTTACTTTGTTTGCCTCGTCCAAGATCCCCGCCTTTACATAGAATCACTATGCTGTCATATACTGCCCAGGAATATGGCTGGCCCTCTTCCCATTCAGCAAATGCAACTGCAGTGACCTTGGTGCTTTTCCTCAAACTTGCAGAATTACATGGCTCTTTATCGTCAGTATATTTTTATGGGCTTATGACACTTTTGGCAGTATATTACTTCTCGCTTATCGTGGGCAGACTATACTGTGGAATGCACGGTTTTTTCGATATTCTTGCTGGAATTGTGATCGGCACGGCCCTAGCTCTTTTCCGGTTTTTCTATGGCCAAACCTTCGATAACTGGCTTCTTTTTTCATCTCGAAACGCGTCTTATTTCGGCATTTTCACAACTATTTTCATGATAATTGCCGGTAATCTTTTCCTTATCCATATATACCCAGAACCCGTGGATGACTGTCCATGTTTTGACGATTCTGTGGCATTTATCGGTGTGCTTATAGGCCTCGATTTGGCCCATTATCTATGTGTACTCACGGGCTTTTTCAGCACTAAAAACGTGTTTGCAGACCCGCTTTTGATTCCGTTTAACCCTGATTGTAGTGTTGTGGTAATGGTGGCCAGATTCTTGATTGGTGTGGGGTTAGTAGTGGTGTGGAAACTGGTGCTGAAACCCGTGATTTTCACCATCCTCCCGCCTATTTACAAATGGATCGGTCTTAATCTTCCCCGCAGTCACTTCATTTCCACTGCACACACGAAAAAAACCACCCGCCAAGTTCGTCGCCAATCGCTTTCCAATATGAAGAATGAACCCATGGCCGATTTGGATAGTGTGCTCAACCCGGTAACTGTAACGATAACGCCAGAAACCGATATCGATGCCTACGAACTACTTGACTACCAATCTCACACTCACTCCGGTAAAGATGTGCCTGTGAAAATCAGTGGTGTTTTCCGCCCAAGGTACGACGTCGAGATTATTGGCAGGTGTATAATATACGCAGGCATTGCCGTTATCGCTGTATGGGGCTTGGGGTTGAGTGTGATATATTTTGACCTAATTTAGAATGTGTGTAAGTATACAATAGAGATAATGGGTCCCACGAGTAGCAATTTCTGTATAACGATATAATAGTAATATGAGTCACACCTTTCAAGGACAAACTTCAAGGAATATACTAACGATACTCAGCGCATCGTAAAATTGTTCAGCCCGAAAGAATGTGAATTGCAAACGTTTAACTTAATAGTAAGGTGCAAACTTATATTCGATCTTGTGACTTGGTCAAGCCGCATGTGGCTTTTAACGATATAGAATTGTATTGTTAAGTGAGAAAAATATAAAAAAAAAGTCTACTAGATATTTCTACTTATAGGAATATTACCATTATTGAGAATTGATTTCGTAATAGATTACACGGGTCCTGGCAGCGGTGTCTCATCCAATGACGCGCAGTGCAGTTCCCATCACGTAAGTGCGATGAGGCTGAAGGCAGGAAACCTTGCAGAAAAAAAAATATCGTTAATCTGATAATCTTAATCGTTCCCAATTAATACTACTTACGGCAGAAATAAGATTCGGGTGTCACCTCATCAATCAATACTAGACTGAAACCGTTTCAATAAGAAAAGAAAAAAAAAAATTGTCATGACTTCAGCTACAGATGTGACTCCAGTGACGGAGACTGCCCCGGCTTCAGTGCCAGAAGTCATCGCTGAGCCCCAAGCTAATAAAAAACAGAAGCAACAGCCTAAGAAGTACAAGAGAAAGTATAAGGCCAAGGATGTGGACCCCACTGCGCCTATGGGTGTGTTGCAATATGAAATCAAGGAGATTTTACAGGAACACAAGCTTACGGAGAACGATATCCAGAACGATATGCGGGAACTTCTTAACGATATTTCGGTGGAACAACTTTACCACCGTAAAGTAAATGATGTTGAGATTTTGCGTCTTTCTTCTAACGGAGATGGTCTTGCTCTCATACCGCATCCTGCGAACGCGGATAAAAGACAAATCGTCGTGGTTCCTTTTGGATTTCCTGGAGATATCGTTACGATCCGTGTGTTTAAGTCTCACCCATTATACGTTGAATCGGATCTTCTCACGGTCATCAAAGCATCTAAGGACAGAAAAGATGAATTGATCAATTGTAAGTATTTTGGAAAATGTTCCGGATGTCAGTACCAGAATGTGGATTACGAAACGCAGCTTGAATTCAAGAGACAAACCATTGTGAACGCATATCGTTATTTTGCTCCCAAATTATTTTCCGGGGAGCTTCCAGACGTGGACAAAACGCAGTTTTCCCCCTTGAAATATGACTACAGAACCAAACTCACGCCGCATTTCAATGTGCCTAATAGAATCCCTCAGGATTACAAAAGACCACCTGTGGGTTTTGGTAGTAAAGGTAGACCCGAATGGAGAGAAGGCGTTGAAGGCGGAGATCTGCTGATTCTTGATATTGAGGAATGTTCGATTGGAACGCCAATTGTCAATCAGGGAATGGCTAACGAGAGAAGCCGATTCTTGGGCGACTTTAGAAAATATAAGCGGGGAGCCACAATTCTCTTGAGAGAAAACACTCTCTTGCCCAACGAAAACGGTGAGTATGACGTGAAGAGCGGCTCCACAAACCCAGAAAACGAGATCTCGCTGCTTGAAGTTGAAATTGACGATAAGAAACTCCTCAAAACTTGTGTTACTGAGTCCCGTACTGTGGTTACCGAGTATGTGAATGGATACACGTTTGAATTTAGTGCTGGTGAGTTTTTCCAGAACAATAACCTGATTTTGCCGATTGTCACTAACTACGTGAAGGATAACCTCCAGATTGCAGGCTCCGGGCCAGAGGAAGAAAACTACTTGGTGGACGCTTACTGTGGATCGGGACTTTTCTCCATTACTTGTCTGAGTGGCGTATCACGTGTTATTGGTGTGGAGGTCAGTGCAGACAGTGTCAAGTTTGCTGAAAGAAACGCCAAGATTAACAAGGTTGAAAATGCCAAGTTTATTGTTGGAAAGGCCGAAGAGATTTTCAAGAATATCGACACACCGGCAAACCGCACCTCGGTGATCTTGGACCCGCCACGTAAGGGATGTGACGAGGTGTTCTTGAACCAATTGAGCGAGTACCACCCGGCTAAAATCGTGTACATTAGTTGTAATGTGCACTCGCAAGCTCGGGATATCGAATGGTTTATCAACAACACCAGTGCCGGTAAAGAGTATAAGGTGGAGAGTGTTAGAGGATTCGACTTTTTCCCGCAAACGCACCACGTGGAGTCGGTGGCGGTGTTGAGTTTGAAGTAGCATAATTAGTCATAGAAAAAATAGAACAATTTGGATGTGCTCGAAGAAGGACATTCCTATAATACTGACGTACGATGTAATGAATTAGTTCGTGAGATAGGAGGTCTTATGATTTGCACCCTTATTGGTTTTTTGGGATCTCAGTTCTGAAGAAATATATTGGCTTTAGCATTCAATTAAGATTTAGTAGATATTGCAAGGATAGATATTGTGAAACCTCAAACGAAAAGCACTTTCACAGTTCAGCTCAAACTAAACTGAAGTTGCAAACACCTGCTTAAATTTGGATAATGATTAGACCTCGCTGGTCAGGTAGGGGCTTTTTCATGATTATAACATGCTATTGACCTTTTTGCTTTTTGAAGAACCTCGAGGCGATAAACTGCGGCAAGAACTCCTCTCCTAATTTGGAAATGAACATCTCCCGAAATATATCATACTTTTCACTTTGCCATTTCAGTTCAGCCCATTCATCAAATGAAATCGCCCCATTCGTTTCAGAGTATAACCTAAGATACCTCTCCCTCACGTCCAACTCCTGTTTGGAAAATCTCTCACTGAGTTTCATCAACGGATTGAAAATGACGTAGGAAGCAGTTTCTTTGTCATATTTTTGTTCAATTCTCTTAAGCTGGGCTTGGTAAGAGAGAAGAGCAAGTTCATCAGCAGCCTCCTTTTTATGAAGTGCTCTCCTCTCAAGCTCTACAAACCTTGAAATGAAATGAGGAAACAAGATATTAACTGTATCCTCAGGAACTTTCAAACTCAAAAGCTTTCCTTCTTTCCAGGAATCGACAAAATCCCGAAATTGTCTTGATGTTAATTTGCCCTCCATTGCCTGCTGGTCTGGAAACTCATTGCAAAAAGTGTCCAATTGATGCATATTATCAAAGGATTCATAACACGCTTGTTTTGAAATACACCAACCTATTGAAGGGGTTTTGTTTATTTCCTCCAAGTATTCTTGAAATTTTTCGGTATATTCAACACCGTCTCTGCTACTTGTGCCAGTCCATTGCTTCTCCAGAAAGGCTAGTTCAGCGGGAGAAGGACGCTCGTTAAAGCTTAACCGACACTTTTGACTCCCAATAACAAACTCAAAGGGTTCTACAAATTTGTCGACTTGATTGACATCGTCGAGTTCATCACCAGTGTGACAGTCGTTTTGGATTGAATCCATGCTAGGTCTAGTATTTGACTTCAAAAATATTGATTGTTTCCTCCGCCTTTAATCTCAGAAGGGTATATGTCTTTATTTGAAGGACGATCTAATGGCCTCATGCCGTAACTATTTATAATTAAATCATGCCATTCCAGCTAAACTAAACAAGACAAATCAATGAGAAAATATCCTTAAGTATCTTTTGAAGTCTGGACTAAAGAGTCATGTTCACAATACCTTATAACACCACAATGCCCCCTACAATGAAATTGAGTACCGTGAATCTTCATGGCAAATCTTTCTTGACAATGGCTAAATAATGATAGAGTTTTGAATTAAATCCTCTTCAACAATTTCATTATAATGGGTTGAAATTTCACTTTGAAGGTTTTCTATTGTGATTAGGATATATGCAATACATGGAATACATTCCGGTTGATTCTTGTCTTACTGAATTTCATATTGACGTGCCATTCATATATCTTAACAAACAAAAAAAAGAAAGAAAAAAGCCGTTATCTAGTGCTCAAGCAGCGGCGACTTCAGGCACTTTGAAATTCGCAACAATTGCGTTCTCAAACTCTTCATTGCCCAAAAGAGATTCAAATTTCTCCTTGATTTCCCCAAATTTGTTTTCTTGCCATCTCAGATCAGCCCAGTCATCGAACGGAGCATATTCAGCATCATCTTCGTAGATCTGACGATATTTATCCTTCACTTCATCTTCCTGGTCAGAAAAATCCATAAAGCGTTGCATCAATGGCGCAAATGGTAAGTATTCTTTAACTTCAGGCTCAACCCTTCTTCTCTTCGATTTTGGTTCACTTTCTTCAGAACTCTCTTCTTCCACGGTCTCTTCCTTTTGAAGGGCATTCTTCCGACCCTCCCCAAAGATTTTGACAAGCTCTGTGTATGACACTTTAATTGTATTCTCAGGAGTGGGAAAACTCACGAATTTCTCATGTTTCCAGTCCATAACTACTTGCCGCAAATAGTTTTGATCATCGTCATCCCCGTGCTGATACGCATGTGGATGCTCTTTCCGAAATTGGTCCAACTGATAGATACTGTCAAAACCTCTAACAAAGTATTTAAGCACTCTTTTGGGGAGTTTTTTCAGGCGATACTCATTGGTTTGCTCGAGCATTTTAGTAAGATATTTATGGATTTCTGGAGATGCCTTAGCACTGGTGTTGGACCATACTATTTCATGGTGCTCCCTCTCTCTAAATTTGGCCTCTTCTGCAGAGATTAATCTGTCAAACGTGAACTGGAACTTTTGTTCTCCAATAACAAAATCCAAAGGTGTAGGGAGCTCAGCCAGTCTTGCCCATTTCCGTAACTCATCGAGAGCCTTTTCGTGATCAAAAGCTGGCAAAGTAGAAGCACTGCTTTTCTCTCCTAATTCAACTGGAGGTTGGGAAGCTTCGACCATTGCTTGATTTAGGTTTACGCGTAGGAAAGAATATGGTGTGTTAATAGTAGATACAGTCTTTAAACAAAACGCGTCTTAACAATATCGTTAAGGGTGTTATAAGTCCTCATTGTAATATTTATTGTTATCACAATACTGCAGTTAACTACTTGGCAAATGACGCGTTTAGTGCGTGTTGCAGATCCAAACGCGGTGCTTCTCGTCGTCCATGAAATCTTGTGATCAGAGAAAATGAAACAAGAGACAACACGAGGCGAAGGCCCACCATCTAAATTTGGTGGGAGTGCATACAATGATATTTTGAACTTTGTCCGAGGAAGCCATACAATGATAAAAACAATGATTTAATTTTTGAAGTTTTATATTAACAAATCAATTTTTATATTGCTCTTCATTATCAGAAAGCCTTGTTTTTGGGATTGTGAAATGTTATTGTTTGTTCCCAGTTTATCTGTTGATGCATTTGAGATTTCAGTGGCTCTGTTTCGCGATATCGAGGGCTCGTGCCCTAATCTCTATATGCAGATCCATCACTACTGCGATCCAGTGGCCAGCCTGCACGTACTGGCGACAGCGTCGCAGCAGGCAGAAGTGAGGAAAAAAATTTCAACCGTCATTTTTCCCATACATACAAATCATCATACAAAATGGAGAACGATAAGGGTCAATTAGTATGTACCATGAGCCGTTTCAAATGATTCTTTGGCGTCTACACACGTGGATATATTGATGTTGAGTTACACATTGTTGTTTGAGAAAGCACTGGATAATCAAAAGACAGACTTCTACCGCATAAGGAATCGATTATAACGATATTACAAGATCGTTGAAACTTCGCAAACAAAGCAATCATGAGGCTTTTCATGAATATTCGCATAACGATATGCCTATAACGATTTTTGAAATGGACGCTCCAGACTTGATCAAAAGGTCCAGACAATATCCCATAACAAAGGCTATATCCCCGCCAAAAAGAATCATCATCCCTTTATACAAATACTAACTAATTCAGGTCGAATTGTACGTGCCAAGAAAGTGTTCTGCTTCCAACAGAATCATCAAGGCCAAGGACCACGCTTCTGTCCAAATCAACATCGCTAACGTCGATGCTGAGGGTAGAGCTATCCCAGGTGACAACACCACCTACGCCTTGTCCGGTTACATCAGATCCAGAGGTGAGGCTGACGACTCCTTGAACAGATTGGCCCAACAAGACGGTTTGTTGAAGAACGTCTGGTCTTACTCCCGTTAAGCAGCTTTATATCTAATGTCATATAACCTATTGTGAAAGAAAAACGTTTGTAGATTGTAGGATTATCACATTCTAGTTGGTTAGAGAAATTTGCTTTTATTTACGGGTTTAGAATATCTCTTTGCCTCGGTTAAGCAGTTCAAAAGTGGAAACCTTGCATTGTCTGTTCTTGTGTCATAGTTAGATTTACTGTTATTGCTTAAAGCTAAGTTCGAGAAACGACTTTAGAGCATTAGTTAACATAGAAAAGTGCTTTTTTCATTATCATAACTCTTCCTGTTTCAAACAATGAATATGTAGACAGTATGCGTCATGTGTAATCGACATGGGTTTTCTTGATTTCTCACCGACTCAAAATTCTCTTTTGTTAAGTCGGTCTTGATGGCATAAATGTGCTGTCGTTCCTTTCCAGAAGCTATCCCATGTTCCGATCGTGAACATTTGCGCTACTTCAAACGAACCGAAAGGCTTGAGATTTGTTCCTCACTGCACGTTACAGCTGCACGGACGGCCGGCCGGCTCGTATATTCCTTTATTAAGGACTTGTGGAATTTTATCCAGAGAACCATCAACACAATCAACGGTCAAACCAAATTTCAGAAATTAGATATACATTGTTTGAAAAGATATTATAGCTTAATTTTAAGGAAAATCTTCCATCCCTTATCGAGAGAAATCGAGAAAGAAATGGACTTCTGTGCTGAAGCCAGCGAAGGCGCCCCCACAAATAATTGATGGGGTCGAAACATTTCGCACCCGGTGCCCCCACTTTGACCCTCGAGGCGAGGCGAGGTGAGGGCCTCATCTGATAACGGCCCCACAAACCCAAAACATTGCAAGTTTTCGACGAGGGACTTTTTTTTTTCTTCTTCTTTGAAATAACACTTAGACTATTAATTTTGGAAGCATAATCTTGGCTTTTCTACCTTGTGTTATTAAGAAACAAAAAATCTAAACAAATTCCTTTAATCGTCAGGATTGTGAACATTGTGGAGATCCGAACTGATAAGCCGTCCTACAAGTTTAATCCAGATTTACGATTACAAACACCAAAAAAAAAAGAGAGAAAAAGAGCACCGAGAAAGAAATAAAATTCATCACAAACATCAGAAATACTTTCATTCCCCAAAATATTACATGTCTGCCATCGCCACTTTACTTTTCAACCCCGATTATTTACCTGGAGCTCTTGTGTTGGGCCACGTTTTACGGAAAATCGCACCAACAAATATCAAACTTATTGTTCTCATTGATACTTCTGAGTTTCTGAAATGGCAACTTGATCTTTTGAAAGAACTTTGGGATGATTTGATAGAAACACAGATTTCAGAATCGCCGCTTCGGGAGAAATTGGAACAGGACTTGAAAAGGCCTGAGCTTGCAAAAACTTATACGAAGATTGAGCTCTGGAATCTTCCATATGATAAAGTATTGTATCTTGATGCAGATGTTTTGCCATTAGAGGGCCCAAATCTAGTTACGGATTTACTCAAATTAAACTTCCCGGTAGGAAAAATCATGGCCGCACCCGATTCGGGATTTCCCGATATCTTCAATTCGGGCGTCTTTGTGTTGACTCCTAATCTGCAAGATTACACAAACTTATTGGAAATTGTGGCGTCAAAAAAGAAAAATGTATCTTTTGATGGCGCAGATCAAGGATTACTCAATCAGTACTTCAATTCTGACCCTGACTGGGTGTCAAAACTGTTGAAAACAGGAATCACAAGTGTAGATGGTGGTTCTCATTTCAAGGATTCAAATTGGATCCGGATTCCGTTTTTGTATAATACGACGCCAAATGCCCAGTACCAGTATTTTCCTGCACTGAATCATTTCGGATACCCCGGCACTACTGAAATAGGTCAAATGGATCGTGGTTTAAAGGATTTGTCTCTTGAAAGTCCTGAAGGTGGGCAAATTTCTCCATATGGAAATCTTGCGTTGGATCATTTCACTGATAATGGTTCAGGGTCTCAGGTAAGCGTGCTTCATTTTATTGGTGCTTCTAAACCTTGGAATAATATATCCTCACCTACTTTTACAAAATGGTGGCTGCAGTGGTATGAATATTCTGAAGGAAAACTGATTGAGACCGTCTTGCGTCTTCAGAAATATCCAATCTCAGTTAATCCCTTGAACCCTCCATCTTCGAACGTGAAACAGGTGCATTCCCCCAGAGAGTTATGTGATCCTTTAAATTACCAGCACTTAGCAAGCAAAGTTGGACCCGACACATTGGTTTGGGATGCCACTAAAAACAGTCCTCCATTGGAAGTGGCTGATCCAACCAGTTTTGGGTTTTCCAAGAAGTCGTATACCAATGATTGGGGTGAATTCATACATCAAGAAAAAGTGCACAAGCTGCACGCCTTGGGCCCTTCAGAAGTGAGTGAGATATTTGAGTCTAAAACGATCACTCAGAAACCTAAAGAAACTAGTAATCTAAGCGCAGGATTTGGTGTTCATCAGGAACAGATTGCAGAACGTGTTTTTGACGAGCGGTCTGATTATATACCGCACCATCCATTGATGATGACTGACCGGAAATCATTAATTGGGGAAGAAACTGAAGCTACAGAGCCTGATGCAAAGGTGGCAATTCTTGGAACCCCGGTATCGCCAGGTGAAGGTGATCAAAGCAATTCTAGCGGAGAAAAGGGGGAATTGTCACCGGCAGAGTTCAAACGACCGGGGCCAGAAGTGTTTCCTTGGGATCATAGGCAAGTTCAGTCGGAAAGGGTGTGGGATGAGGAGACTTCTGGTCAATAAATAAAATTAGATGTCATATTACGTGTCAAGTATCATTTGGTGGAAGGGACTTCTTCCATTATAACCACGGGTAGATATTAGTTCCGCTGGATTTCATTTGTAGCAAAATGATATGTGATTGACTTGTGGGAAGAAGATGGATATTAAATTAGTGTTATCTTTGAACAATTGAAGAAAACACGATATAGAATTTTGGTGCATATTCAGCTGTGCTGAGAGAGCAAATACTTTCAATTCTTTGTCATCGGATTAGTATGCTGTAATCTATTGTCTTGGATTAGTACCACTCGGCCAAGGTTTGCCAACTCGTCTCTCGGAGTTATTACTATGAAAACATTATATGAAGCCCTTTCCCTTCCGCTTTAATAAGTAGGAAATGGGCTAGCTTAAATTACATATAACAATCACGCATTAGCGGGTAGACGATACCCACTCGAACCTGACAAATTCTTCCAGAATGTATTCATCAAGGATTGATTGAAATAAAATAAAATAATAAAAAAAAAATCAAAAGAAATTAATTCAATAATTAAATAAATAAATTAATGCTCTCACCTCAGTCAACAGGGAAAGAAGCCTGGAAATGCCAGATCCCGAATCGTATTAATAAATTCCTGGAGTTACTGATTTAACGGAAGCGGAGAACCATTGGCGCATTTGGATCTGAGCAGAACACGCAACCACCACACTGTGGGAAGGAAGGAGCGCAATTAATTGAATTAATTAACCAGGAGCTGCGAAACAACGGCAGGCAGAATATTTAAAAAAAAAGAAACACTTATGGAAAAGTCGAAAGTTCAAAAACAATATTTCTTGAAATCAAATTTGGGACAAAAAAAAAAACAAAAAAATTAAATAATAATTTTAATAATAACATACCACTCATAGACAACACACCCTCGTATAAACTAATCTCACACACTCTCAGTCAGTGGATTGCAGGCTCCGTGTCCAAGGGTTACCCGGCCGTGAAAATTTTGCTGCGATCCGGGCCATGCAGTGCGAGCTCAGCTGCGAAACCAAAAAAAAAAAAAAAAATGTAGTGGAATTAGAAATCTTGCCCCATCACAGACAGACACA